>UESW01003447.1:25191-74398 GCA_900491605.1 Calamus simplicifolius
AGAAAGAGGACGATCCACTCTTCATTTGGTATCAGAGCCTCGGTGATTTGGTGGAGAAAAGATTGAATCTTGGGCGTTTCTTTAAGATATCAAACCAGAAATTTCTGCAGCAAGTTTAATTTTCTGTTTTTGTTGTGTGCATTGTTTCTTGGTTGGATATGGCATCTAGTAGCTTTAAATTCGATTTTGAAAAGTATGATGGCAAGGGAAACTTCACCCTATGGCAGCAAAGGGTGAAGGATTTATTGGTACAACAAGGATTTATAAGGTCTTGGTGAAACAAAGACCGGATAATGTAAGTCGTGAGGATTGGGAGGAGTTAGAGGAGATTGCATTTAGCACAATCAGGATGTGCTTGGCTGATCAAGTCTTGCCGAAGATTTGCACGCAGACCACGGCAAGGGGCTCTGAAAACTTTAGAGAACACTTACATCAAAAAGAGCATGACAAACAAGTTGTGGTTGAAGAAACAGTTGTACAGCTTGAGAATGCCTGAGGGAGGAGATCTTGTGGCCCATATTCAGAAATTCAATCAAGTGTGCTCAGAGGTGATGAGCCTTGATGTGAAAATTGATGAAGAAGACAAGACCCTCATCTTGTTGTTCGCTACCCAGTTCCTATGATGGTCTGATTACAACCTTGGTGTATGGGAAGGAGACCCTGAATTATAAAGAGGTTGTGGGGTGCTGAGATCAAA
This sequence comes from Calamus simplicifolius, assembly GCA_900491605.1. Classification (NCBI taxonomy): domain Eukaryota; kingdom Viridiplantae; phylum Streptophyta; class Magnoliopsida; order Arecales; family Arecaceae; genus Calamus; species Calamus simplicifolius. The sequence goes on from UESW01003447.1 coordinate 25,889, forward strand.
CCAGCAAAGAGAAAAGATTTGCATGGGAAACTCTAACACAGAGGTATTTTCTGTGAATGAGAGGCAAGGAAGACCCTGGAAAAGGTTAAAGGCAAGTCCAAAGGCAGATCTAAGTCTCGGGGCAAGCAGAAAGCATGGAAGTGTTACAAGTGTCATCAGATTGGTCACCTGAAGAGAAATTGCGCACTTCTGAAGAATGAGAAGGGGAAGGGCATTTTCAAAGGGAGGTTCAACCAGCAATGGTGGTGAAAATTTATCTGAAGATAGTGAAGATGATGTACTGGTAGTTTTAGATGGGACCAAGAAGTGTGATAGTTGTTGGACACTTGACTCAGCCTATTCTCACCATTATACTTCACATACGGAGTGGTTTGCAACTTATGAAGAATCTGATGGAGGAGTGTATGCCTTGGTGATAATCATCCTTGTAAGGTTGCTGGAGTTGGAAGCATAAGGGTGAGGATGTATGATGGGGTTATAAGGACTTTGACCAATGTCAAACATGTCCAGAGTTGAAGAAGAATCTAATTTCTTTGGGCTACCTGGTGAAGCATGGGTATGCTTTTGGAAGCTAGCCGGGGAGTGGATGTTTGAGGATAACCAAGGGTGCATTAGTGGTGATGAAAGGATAAGGTTGAAAAATAATCTCTATCAGATGGAAGGCTCAGTGGCCATAGATGGTGCAGAGGTGCTAGCAGCGGCATAGGAGGAACAGTTGGTCTATAAACTGTGGCACTATCGAATGGACACATGAGTGATAAAGGGCTTATAGAACTCAGTAAAAAAGGTCTGATTCTAGTACTTAAGAAGGAGGACAATGACATCTGTGAGCCCTGTATTTATGGCAAACAACATAGGGTGAGATTTGCCAGCAGTTCCAAGCAGAGTGAAGGTATTCTGGAACTAGTTCACTCAGATGTATGGGGACCGGCCCTTGTGTCAGCCAGAGGTGGGGCTAAGTATTTTTTGACCTTCATTGATGACTACTCCAGGAAGGTATGGGTATATCTGATAAGAGAAAAATCAGAGGTATTTGCCCGGTTTAAAGCTTGGAGAGTTGGGTTTGAAAAGGAGACAGGAAAACTAGTGAAGTGTTTGAGATCTGACAATGGAGGGAGTATACAAGCAATGAATTCAGAAGCTACTGTGAGGAAAATGGGATCCAATGCCATTACACAGTGAGGATAACTCCCCAGCAGAATGGTGTGGTAGAGAGGATGAATCGTATATTGACAGAGAAGGCTAGGAGTTTGAGGCTGCAGGCATCACTGCCCAAGGTCTTTTGGGGTGATGCAATTATGTTCTCTGGTTTTCTTGTTAACAGGTCCCCTAATAGAAAACTTGATAGAGGCATTCCAGAGGAGATCTGGAGTGGGAAGAAGGTGAAGCTTGGACACCTAAGGATTTTTGGTTGCCCAGCCTATGCACATGTGGAGGCAACTGAAAGGAGCAAGCTGGACCCAAAATCACAAAGGCTGATCTTCATTGGGTATCCAGAGGGAGTTAAAGGCTATTTGCTATGGAGTTCAGATTCACAAAAGTGTATCATCAGTAGAGACATTATTTTTGATGAGAAGAGTATCTTGAAGATGTCAGAGATTGCAGATGAAGCTGAAAAGGCTGAACAGGACAGCAGTGGACAACATTGGCTGACAGGTGATGTACCTTCTACTTCTACTTTAAAACGTGCTTCTTTTGAGGTGGAGTTTAGTATCAATGTTCCAATACATAAAGGATCAGCCAGAAGATCCATCAATCCAAAGGAGGTGCAGGTGGAGTCACACACTTCAGCTTGAGAGATGATCAAAGGGTGTGGCACTACACAAGGCAAAGCGTACCATCATCAAACCTGCTCAGTATCACATTGATGACATGATTTTCTATGCTCTAATCACTGCAAATGAAGATCCAGAGACCTTCCAAAAAGCCATGGAAAGTTTAGAAAGAGACTCATGGATGCAGGCCATGATGGAAGATGGAGTCTCTGGAAAAGAACAAGACATGGCAGCTAGTGGATCTACCTAGAGATGCTCGGGCCATTGGTTCAAAATGGGTGTTGACAAAGAAGGAGGCACCTCAGAGCAAGGTGGAGTCAGATATAAAGCAAGGCTTATTGCTAAGGGGTTCTCACAGAGAGAGGGAGTGGACTACACAGAGGTATTCTCTCCAGTGGTACGTCATGCTTCAATTCGTGTGTTGTTATCTCTCGTAGCACAACATGGTATGGAGTTGCAGAAGATGGACATGAAGATGGCTTTCTTACATGGGAGTCTAGAGGAGAGGATATACATGAAGCAACCAGAGGGTTTCAAGGAATCTGGATTGGAAGAAAAAGTGTGTCTACTAAAGAAATCGCTCTATGGTTTGAAGCAGTCACCTCGTCAGTGGTACAAAAGGTTTGACACTTTTATTTTGGGCCTTGGATTTTCTAGATGTGAACATGATACTTGTGTCTATGTGAAAGATGTGGATGAGGATGATGCACTGTATCTCCTTCTGTATGTGGATGATATGCTCATTGCCAGCAGGAGTGTTGAAGCAGTGAATGTACTCAAATATGCATTATCAACAGAATTTGAAATGAAGGATTTGGGGTCAGCTAGGAAGATACTTGGGATAGAAATTTACAGAGATAGGACCAAGGGAATTCTACACTTGTCATTGGGTGGATATTCACAAGGTATTGGAGAGGTTTGGGATGGATAAGGCCAAACCAGTTGGAACACCTTTGGCTAGTCACATGTCTCTTTCTATGTTACAGAACCCCCAGACAGATGAAGAGAAAGAGTACATAGAGAGAGTTCCATATGCCAGTGCTGTGGGCAGCATTATGTATGCTATGGTGTATTGCAGGCCTAACATAGCATATGCAATGAGCCAGGTGAGCAGATTCATGGTAACCCAGGGAAGGAGCACTGGAAGGCACTCAAGTAGATTTTGAGGTACCTTCAGGGAACTCGTTGACTTGGTCTAATTTTTGGGCAGCAAGATGGATCTAAGGAGAAATCTAATATCCCAAGTAAGTCATTAGGTCCATTGGAAAGATTTGTGGATGCAAATTTTGCAGGTGATCTGGATACAAAAAGGTCTACCATAGGGTATGTGTTTAGCATGTATGGTGGATTAATTTCTTGGAGATCGACCCTTTAACCTATTACAGCTTTGTCTACAATAGAAGCTGAGTATATAGGGATTACAGAGGCTACCAAGTAGGCTTTTTGGTTAAGAGACTCATCATGGAAATGGGGGTGAAGCAGGGTACAGTATTGCTACATAGTGATAGTCAGAGTGCCCTGCAGTTGGCTCAGAACCCAATCTATCATGCACGCACAAAGCATATAGATGTGAGGTATCACAGGATCAGAGAATTGGTGGAAGAAGGTGAAGTGGAGCTGGTAAAAGTTCATACAAAGAAGAACCAGGCAGATGCACTTACGAAGACTCTTCCATGGGATAGCTTTCTCTCATGTGTGACACTGATGGGTCTGAGGGAATGTGCAGATATTTTTCAGTAGCTTTGAAGCACCAAGGTAGAGATTGTAGAACCTGGTGTGGTACTCCAAAGCTTAAATCCTAGGGTGGAGGTTTGTAGGCTCCACAGGGTTAAGGCCCAGGTTGTTGGGTCTTAAGGGGGCTAGTCTATCATTGGGCTGGGTTTGGGCCCAAGGTGTGGGTTGGTCCAAGGGAGTTTTTTAGGGTTTATTATCCTTATAATAAGGCACCGGTTCATGTGTGGTGCTGGTTTTATTTTGGTAGCCGTCATGGGGACGGGTTATATATAATCATGTAATGATGATGATTATAGATGAATGAAAAAGAAACCCTTTCTCCCTAGAATAAGCTATCCCTCTCCTTTTCTCTTTTATCCACGTCTTTCTCTCTTTCTCATGTATAGATGCCCTAGATTTCTAGGGTTTTATTGCTGCCATCTCTGCCCTAGCCATCTTCTTGGAACCGCATCTCTGAAAGAAGGAGAAGGAAGAAACCCTAGCAGCACCTTCTTCTTGGGTAGCGTCTCTTGATTTTCTGGATCAGATTCGAAGGTTCACGTGAGGAAGAAGAGAGCCACGACCCTCTCTTACAATCTTGGGGCGTAAGAAACCAAAGAAAATCTTAGTTGCTAATCAATCCGAAAAGATTACCAAGATCAAGATCCAAAATTCTGCTGCAGAATTTCAGCAGGAATATCATCTCGCTTCCGCATCTCCACACGACTTGGGGCTGGTCGAATGCGTGCTATGCTCCAAGGGTAGAAAGAGGACGATCCACTCTTCAGATTGTTCTTGTGGGAGTCAAAATTTTAGAAGATTGTTTCTTGAGTTTCCAGTTCCGCTTCAATTTGTCATACTTCAGCATTCTGATGGGTGTCGAAGATTACCACTTCTAATTTTTTGGTTTGGTTAAAATATATAACATTTCTCAAGTATTTTAATTCTTTAATTAAAAATTAAATAATTAATTTTAATAACCTTCTCAATATTATTAAATTAAAATGAGAGACACATTCACAAGTAGAATTCTTTATTGAAAAATAAAATTAAATATATAAAAATTAAATATTTATAATACAAACTAGTAGCACATAATTACAAAAAGAGTAGCAGATACATATAGTACTCATAAAATACAGCAAAATCTATAAATATCAATGCCGATCAGCTGGAGGAAGGGTCATCTGGAGCTAGAGGTAGACTTGTGAACTATGTCGACTACGACATTTGCATAACCAAATGGCGCATCTTCTGCAACAGCTGCTCATAATGATCGAGCTCCCATCAGTGTTTCCGATGAATGTTCAAGATCTCGATCATCATATCCGATCTCACACGTTTCGCGATGAAATGCTCAATATCCGCATAGTCACCGGTATCACCCTGATTGGAAGAAGAGGAATCGTATCAACTGAAGAATGCAGACTTTGGTGCCTAGACCGTAAACTCTATGATCATTTGGCTATGCGCCAACAGCCTTTAAGAAGATGCGGTCAGTTTCCTGTGGTGAATGATCGGGCGTGAACCATCCCTCCACTTATGGTTGTATGGTTTGAGAGGTCTGAGATAACATCTCGTCCACACATGCCTGCAACGAATACATATCAAATATAGTGTAACTCATATCGGATGTATAAATATGTTAATAAATATATTGTAATGACCCAGGCCTTAGGCCCGCAATGCCCATGAACCCATTTTGTTATAAGAAAGTAAGAAGGACAAAGTCCACACCAACTTGGACCACCACAGTTCAAACGGATCCCTTTGATATTTTATCCTTTCTTGCTTTACTATAAAAAATCACTCACCCTCCTTTAAATCTCTCGATGTGGGACAATTCATGGGCATCACAATCTACCCCCTTAAAGAGGGAATGTTCTCATCGCCAGAGGCAACCATCAGGCAGGCAGGACTTTAGAGGTGGCCCCTACAGGTTCAAGAGGTGGCTCCCATCCATCCCATGGATGTAGCACTTTGCCATGTGTGGCACACTTTCGGCTAATGCATGACTCTAATACCATATTATAATGAAACGAATCCATACAATGGGCCTGGGTCGTTACACACATCATATTTTTAATGATTTACTTACTCCAATACGTTGGAAGTGATTATCAACTTAAGACCCATCTTTTCTCATGTGGGTCACCTTGAATAGCTGCCAATGCCCTGAATCGATGTCTTCCTTTAGTCTCTGAAAATAACATTTCAAATTTGTAGTTATGCTCATTTAAAAAAAATTTATCATTAATATGTATACAAATAAATAATTTATTATACTTACTAGATAACGCCGATCCTCCTCAATCGAAATGGATCCCACTGTGTAGTGCAAAGACTAGTGCTTGAACCCACCTTTATTGGATCAGCAGTTCGAGTTAACTATGGCCGACCTCTTACACCACTCAAGATCCACCCACTTCTACTGCTAGTCATTTCATATTAATTAGAGATATGAACAGGGCATTTTGATTACCTTCACCAGTGACATAAATTATTAGAGTATTGACAACGAGCAAGTGAAGTCCAAGCCCTTCTAACAAAGGAGTTAGGACTGGATCCCACTCAAATTCTTTCTATAAGAAAAAAAATTATGAATATAAAGAAAGTAACAAATAAATAAAACACATAAATAAATAAAACCTTGTACGTATAATTCTATATCAAAATTGAAATAGAAATTAAAATAATATAAATATGTTTAATAATAAATGTTGCTAGCTAATATCATAAATGAATATGTTTTAAATTGTATTAACATAAGGGTAACTATAAGTTACGTACCTAAAACTCTACCTAATAAAACTCACTCACCTTCATGCTATAGATTCTAATAGATGGCACACAACACCCTTTTCTTCTTCATATTTTGCATGACATCTCATATCTAAAGCTGTAACCTTTGATTGATACATTCTTTGCAACCATGGTTCCAATGAAAAGTAATGCATTTTTTAAAGACATAGGTCTCGTTCTAGTTGAACTTCTCCTTGTCATAAATCGAGGTTTATCACAAACTTTATAAAACTCTAAATCTGCATCTACACCTGAATAAAGCAGCAATTATTCTTATAGCAGTCAATCTTCTGAACAGGTAAACCAAGCCCATGCAATAATTTTTTATTTTATAAAATGTATCAGTCATAACATTATCAGAAGGTAGTACCTCTTTCATTAATTCGATAACTAAATCAAATGGTGCTTCAGAAAGTGATGTTCAACCTTAATGTTCAGCAACTGAGCTGCTACAGATAGTTGCGAATGAGTTCACACTTAGGCCATAATTGTTCATTTGCAGCACCTAGCATGGCATAAAAATGTTGGCTTTCTAGATTTGATTCTTCATAAAAATGCCCTAAATTTAAGCCTGAACCCTCTGCATCCATCATCATTTCTTTATATTGATTTAAGTTGTCATATTAATTATAATTTTAAGCTCCCATGTCATAATTTTTAGCTACCATATTATAATTCTCTACTATTTCATAAACTGTATGTATCTTCTGCTTGCTTGATATTTTCCTAACCTTAGTTTCTCCCTGGCAGTACCAATTGTAGTAACCGAGCAGTAAACCCTTTTCTACAAAGATGAATTTTAACTGTTTCAAGATCCTTATAAGCTTTATCCTAACAGTTTCTCATATAACACAGGCATCTAATTCTGAATCCATCCATCCACTCTAGTTGACTACATGCAAATGCAATAAATTCTTCTAATCTATTAACAAATTTAGGATTAAGAAATTTATTCTTAACCCTTTGATACATCCATGAGCGATCAACATTTATTTTGAAATAATTACGTATGACCTAAAAAAATATATTTAAATAAAATAATGGGTCAGCAATATGATAATAATATAGGAATAATATTTAATAATTCATCAATACAAGTAACAAACAACTAGTATAGCATATCACATTAATTTTAAATTATAATATTGCTATTCAATGGTGAACTAATATATCATTCCTAGTGCATTACATGGAATTCATTTAAGAAAAATCAATGCTAAATATCGATTGCTAAAAAATTGTCAACATTTTTTAACATCATACAACATATTAAGTAGAAATAATTAACTTATATAATCAACAATTAATATTTAACATTGCATATAATTAACATAGAATAACACATTTTAATATCATAAAATTTATATCAAATATATAATATAAAATTATTTAATGCACATGATACCTCTTATCAGATGTGGCCGAGAGCAACGAAAGGGGGAGAGAGGGGGCCACGGGCCAAGGGGGGGCAAGTGAGGGCAGGGGGGGTGAAGGGAGAGGGGGGCCTAGCAGGGCTGGGGGGCCGACAGGGGAGGCGGGGAGCCAAGGAGAAATGAAAGAGCAGGGCCAAGGAGGGGTTTTGGCGCGTGGGAGAAGGGGGCAAGAACTAGGGTCCTGGCATGCGGTCAGAAGGGGTGGGAGCATCGCTAATTTTGTTCATTGCTAATTCTTTGCTAATTTATTGCTAAATTTTTTGGCATCGCTGTTTTGTCACTATTTAGCGATGCATATTTATGGCATCACTAATGGGCATCGCTAAAACCAAAAATTCTTGTTGTGTATTAAAAGATTTGATATATTAACTCTCTAGTCAAAATTACAAATATATTCTAATTGATATGAGTTGATCTAATCTAGACTACCAGCATGGACAAAAGAGAATATGGCAGCTCGATTGGATAGCCATGACACTGCGAGATAGTTAGGTAGTAATGCATGATGCCATGGACCTTTCTTAGTTGATTAGCCCACTTTCTTTCCCTAAAGGAGTTTTGAGCTTTATGGGGCATCAAGCTCTATGGGGTAATGTGTGATACCGCTCATTTTTCTTAGTTGGTTGGCCCACTTCCTTTCACCAAAGTTCCGAACTTTATGGGGCACTATCCTTATCTGAAGCATCAAGTCAATTCATATGAAGATTTAGTTGATTGACTTGGGAAAGATCTTTTTTTGCTTTATCTATCATACCCGCCAGCTCTACACCTTATAGGTAAGGACCCTTTCAAATCTTTAGAACTTGGAGTCGTCATCTAAGGAGCCGTGGAACTCTTTTCTCCTTTGTATCAGTTGACTTGAAAGAGTTTCCCTTGATGCTTTTCTTTAAGATAAAGAAGCCAAACTATCATCACGAAGAACATTAAAGGTTTTCCTCAAAGTCCCCCTAATGCTTTTTTTTGGAGCAAGAAACCAAGCTAGTGGTATGGAGCACATTATTTGGCCGATCTAAGCAATCCTCCTTAGTTGACAAATGAAAGGTCAAATTTTAACGTCAATAGATTGGTGCAATCTGTACGAATGCTGAAAAAAAGTACTTAACTACATTGGCAAATTTTAAAAATTTCACCAACAAAATTGACTTTTAGTTTAACCATGAATAGTGTTAAGCCATTCTCTTGATAAAATATTTTAATTCACAATGCTAATATGGTGATTACTAATTGTCTTGGTCTACATCCCATATGGTAGTTCGGGTCTACTTAAGAATAGTCCATGATGAAGAATGAGACACTACAAAACAAATGATGGGTAACAACGCTTTTCTCTCGACGCTATGATGGAACATGGGGAATTTTTGAACTAGGCCGACGCTTTTTATAATCGTCGGAAGAAAATAAGTTTTAACGATGCTTTTAAGCGTTGGCATCATATTTTATTTTGGTAACGCTTTTAAGCATCGGGATCGCAATTTTTTTAATACATGCCAACGCTAAATAGCGTCGTCATCATTTTTTTTTTTTCTCTGCGGGATCGGACCTCTGTTTCAATTTTCAAGCTAGCGCCGAAATATTTCGGAACAGAAAGCTCTATTTCCCGTCCACTTCCCCTTCCTTCTCCTGTCGGTTGCCATAGCTTCCTCCTTCGACTATGGCCATCTCTCCGATCGGATGGCCAAGGCCCACGAGCACGGCCACCTTGCCCTCCACCACGGCCACCAACAGCAGCAACAACAACAGCGGCCGAGGTTCAGCGGAGGGCTAAGGAGCGCTGGGGGAGATCGTGGAGGTCCACGGGGGCCACATTGTTCGCTCCATCGAGCGCAAGGACCGCTACAGCAAAGTATTCTTATTTCGCTCCGTTTTTAGCTATAATAGGGCCAACGCAAAGATTGTTCTCATAGCTGGGGATGGGTAAAAAGAAAGCAACATACGGACGGCTGTCAACAGTCTTGTTGCTCCGTTTCTTCTTCTCTTCTTGGTTGCGGAGTGGGACGAAAGCTTTCTTATCTTTTCTTCTTGTCACTCGCTCCTATTTAGTTAATGGCCTGTGAGCTGTTTGTACTTTGTAGTAAGGCCTCTCTGTTGCTTCTAGATCAGAACATAATGATTGTTGTTGTTGTTGTTTTGATTTTGCCAATGGTTTAACATTTGGACAAAGAAGTAATGTTTAGTTGCCAAGCCTCCTGTGCTGAAGCCAGAGGCAAGGTTTTTCCACCCATTTTGGACAAATATTCATTGATTTTTCCCTCAGGTGATTCCCAAGCTCAAGATCCCGTGTAGATCCAGGTGAGTTTCTTCTCTCTATCTGGTTTTGTTGGATTTTTTTCCTTTTATTTTTCTTTTGCGATTCAGTTTATTTATGGTGTTGTTTGCCCATTACTCGCATTTTCCTTTCTCCTGAACTTGACTCCGGCCGCGTGGAGCTCCGTCACGCTGGGGATCCACTCCGGTACCTTCGCGGTGGGTGGCATGTTCTCGCACGGTAGCAAGTTGTCGAGAGATTGTGGGAACAGAGAAATGTGGAACAAGTGGAGCAAGTGCTCGACGACATAGCTTGGTATCCTCGACGTCATCTTGGCTACCTTGGGATGAAGACTAGAGAAGAAATTAAGGGCGAGGACCACAAGATCAACGTTTCTGTACCTTGGAGTCCTAAGACGGTTGTAAAGAGTCTCGATCACGTAGATAGGTATTTGGTTCTCAAGCTTTAGGAGATCATACTTTAACTGGCTGCGCATCCACAAGTTACACACGAAGAAGCTCATCTCATCATCCTCTGCTATGAACAAGCCATGATCACCGGTTCTATCACAGCTGCAGTACTCTTCCACTGTCTCCTCCAACTGGTCCCCTACTACCACGATCTCCACCAGATCCTCTCTGTCTCTCATCGGTAATTTTAACCAGTTCTCGATCAGACTTTGACATGCACTTTGGTTGCCATTGCGTAAAAAAAAGTTTTCTGTCCCTTTTTTTCGATCCTTTTCCCTTCTCTGTTTTCTTTTAAACCTCTGTTTGAATAAGGGGTGGTGTTGTGAGCGCTTAGAAGACTCCACCCCAACGTTACGGTTCTTGAGAAACAGGGCCTTGAATTGCCGGCGAGTGGTCAAGAGGCAAGAGGCCGCCGCATCTTCTTCCCATGACCCAAGCTTTCCCTTTCAGATTTATTTTTTTTAAAAAAAATAAATGTTGCCAACGCTTTAAAGCGTCGGTAAATTTATTAATTTTTTTTTAAATTTACCGATGCTTAAAGCATCGGCAAGATCAAGATTTGCCGACGCTATAAAGCATCGAAATTTTCCAACGCTTTGCCGACGCTTTAAGGAAAGCGTCGGCAAAGAGCGTCTCCACCCCAAGTTTTTCGACGCGTGTAAAAGTGTCGAAAAATTATTTTCCGATGCTTTTAAGCATCGGCAAATGATATTTTTAGCGTCGGAGTAACAGGAATTTATTGTTGTGAGAAAGAAGGAAAAGTGGCACTTTTGCCGATAGCAAGGGACCTCTTCTCAAAGATTATATATCATTATGGATGGACTCATCATGACTAAGTTTGTTACCTTCAAGATAGCAGCTATGGGCCTAAGACCAAGTAGAAGAAGAGATGTTGATAGACTTTTTAGGTAGTCCCCATTTTTATTTTAACTATATTTCTCAAATTCTTGGTTATGGATCTTATTTAACTTTAAAATGTATGGCCTATGTCCTATTTAATTCTATGATATAGTTCTCAAGTATTCTAATTTTGTGATTTCTTTTAAATGAAGTGAAATACTTCTGTTGGAATCATTTTTGTTTGGATTTAGTTACATGGAGTTTAGCAAGCAACATACCATTGTATGTGTTGAGGGAAACTTGAATATATTATAAAAAGACACCGTTCATTTCTATTGTGAAATAAAGCAAAATTGGTTTTGAGGATTAGTTGAGGAAAATTCAAAGCTTCTATCGAATTACTAAATTCGTATACCTACAAAAGCTCCTCATGGAGGAATTCGCCATCGAGAAAGACCATTAAAACTACAAAAAATAAATAAATAAATGAATAAGGCCATCTTTTAGTCCAAAATCTAACAAACTTGTTCCTTTTCTAAACGTACCCATTAAAAATATATATATACTTACTACTTTTCATGTCTCCTAGGGAGAGTCTTCTTAAATACGCTTGCTGGTCTCATTCTTACCTATGCGAGGACCAACTCTAATATCCCTCTGAAACACCAAATTAGATGTGGATCATATTGAATAATGAAGAAGGAAGCGATCATATGAAATGGCTTATGGTTAGTAGATTTTTTTTTGTTGATTGGAACAAGGGAGATGAGCTCCCCAATTTATTAATAGTAGAAATTTATATAATGAATTACAAGAGTAAAGAGAGAAGATCTCAAAATAAGTGTTCAAAAGAGATTGTAATACCCTAAAACTAGTCTTATATTGAATAAAAAAAATAAAGTACTTATAACATAAGTTCATCTGCTATCGATTAACTTTCACTCGAATTTTTATGACCATGTAGTTTTGACTCACTAATAGGTTAATTGGACCAATAGGTGAGCTTGAGGATTACAAATGGTATCAAAGCTGCCCGAGTATGTAGAAGTTGATGGGCATAAGGAAAAAGCTGCCCATAAGATGATAGTAGAGTCTCGCCATGGCATGGAGTCATCCTTACAACCAACAATCTGTTTCGAGATAGATTTTGGCTAACTTATGGCATGCGACAAGAATGCTGCATTATATAGGGCAATTGTAATACCTTAAAACTCATCCCCACATCGGATGGAAAAGAAAAGTTTAAAAACTTTATAACTCAAATTCACTTACTATCAATTAACTTTCATTTAGTTTTTAAAACCACGTGATTTCAGCCCACTAATAGATTAATTGAACCAATAGGTGGCTTGAGGTATTATAAAGACCCGACAAAGATTTAAGTTTACAATGAGTTCTCCCACTTTACCAATAGAAATGCAGCTCCAAAAGTTAAAAGAAAATAAGTTCTTGTGAATAATGATAGATATATATGGGGGCCGCTATGGAAGTAAATACTTTAATATTTTTTCTTTCTAAATGTGCCACCAGGTAGTAAGGATTGACTGATCCCAAGCAAGTTTTCAAAATTGAGGAATATGATTTTTCTTTTAGACACTCCATAAATCTTGGAGATTTATAAGTTTGAAGTGATATGAAAGCGCTTATATAACTGGGACACCGCCTCAATGGGATTGTTGCAGAACAAACAACTTAAATTAATTGTTCACCATTTCTTGGCTAGAATCTCGTATGTGAAGTCTATTACAAATGGCTAAACAAGCAAAGATCTTACGTCCTCCATGGACGATGACGGTGGAGAGAACGAGGTTAAGGCAAAGTATCATAGAAAATAAATATTACAACAAATTTTCGTCGGTGGCAAAGCTTAAATTGTAGTTCCCTTTCAAACTGCATGACATCTTTTACAAGGCTATAATCCACGACATAACCCTGATTTGCTTGACGACCTATCCATGAGCTTCAATTGATCTGCAGACACTAACCTTAGATGAGAGTGTCTAGTTGCAATCGATCTTCCAAAGTCAGCAAAGATAGCCATGACATTCCTCTCCGCATCAAATTAACCACTTCAAGCCAAGAATTCTGGCTCCGCTCCAAAGAACTCATAGCAAAGGTGGAGGTGCCGTGTGGTCGCGGTGGTAGTAAACAAAAAAATTGCCACCTATGAAGTTGCCGAGCACGACGGAGATGCCGTTCTTCTAGCAAGTTGACCTCCATTGTCCGGCGACAAAGAGGCTATGTTGAGCCCTCGACGCAAGGAACTTAGGTTTGGGTGGTATGGAACAATATAAAAAAATAATGGTCACCATGGATGATAGTTTTGGCTTTGGTTTTGGTTTTCTCCTTGCAATATAGAAAAACAATAGTCACCATGTATGCCATACAATATAAAAAAACAGTGGTCACCATGTATGATAGTTTTGGTTTTCTCCTTACAATATAAAAAAACAATGATCACCATGGATGATAGTTTTAGCTTTGGTTTTGGTTTTTTCCTAGGATGGAGTGGCAAAAAGAAATATAAAAGGAGACTGGGGAAGGATTGTATAAACATATCCTTTTGGAAAGTTTTAATCCTGTGTTCTATTTAATTATATAATTATTGTCCTATCTTTCTCAAAAGTTATAATCCCACATCCTATTTATTTATTTCATATTTTAAACGAAGTTATAATCTTCTTGCATTTAGTCAGGAGATAAATGTTCCAATCTATAGCAAATACTGATAATCTAGGGAGAGGCCATGGACATCATCATCCTCTCATAATTAGTTAGATATTGTTCTTATCTGTTTTAATTTTAAATGCAGATCCTTATCTGCTATTTAAAAATATGGCACTTTGATATTTGATCAGATTGTAAATAGGAAAAAAAAAGCTTTACAATAGGATTCCTCATTTATGGTCAGACTATTGAAGATTTTGTTTCCTTTATTGACAGATGCACTGTACTTGCATTCAAATTTTGCTCTGTTTCCTTAACAAAACAAAAAAATAATTCATATGAGATGCTTAAGAAACTACATAGCAGTTGATGATGATATTTTAGCAATTCTCATACGGCAATTTTTACCATATACAAAATCGGTTAAGACTTTGAATTAGTGATAAGTACATCTGATTATTTTAATTTGATGATCACAAAACCTGTATTAATTAAGCTTGTCGTACGTCAGTGATACTCATTATTCTTTGGTTAGAGGAGCTGTGTGATTCCAGTGGTGGGAAAGAAAGATCTCAATAAAGGCGAAGAAATATTTAATATATTTTATCTTTCCCAAAGCAAACCTCCTAATCGCAAGTCGTATTTAATTTTGTGATGCTTGCTTTGCTCATGGTTTCCTAACTTTTTCTCATCATCGCTTCAATATGTTGTTGAGTATTCCAAGCATTCTAATCCGTAGTTGTATTTAATTTGGTGATGCTTGTCTCCACTATGTGGCCTCAAGTTTCTAATTCTTCTCTAATTAGTTGTCATTGAGTATTTCAATTAGCATCGAAATTTATGACTTAGATTTATGCAGATCTTTGGTTTCGCTAAATGTTATAATCATATTTTTCAAGTATTTTAATTTCTTCAAACTTACGTTTAGTAATTGTTTTCGCTAAATTCAATAGTAAAATATCAATATTTAAGGAACTACTCTACACTCAAAAGTTTAATTTATATATTTTCTATTTCCAAAAAAACCACTCTATTAGTACCATCAAATTTTATAAAAATAAAAAAGTATTATATCTATTCTTATTCATTCTACAAAATATATTATTATTGCAATATTTTATATTTTAATAATTATTTTTCATAAATATATAATCCATTTCCTTTAATAAATTAAAGAATAAATAAATTTATTTTATTCTTCATGGTATTATGAAACCATTTTATTTAAAATATTTCAAAATATATGATTTTAACATTTTCCTGTATTCATATATAATTTTTTTCGTACAAGTTATTTAAAAATAATTTTTTTTTTACAATTAAAAAGTAAAAGTACTATTTAATATAATATCTTAAATAATTTATAATTTTATATATTTATATTTCTAAATAAATTCCCTTTAATTGGATCAATAATTGAGAAACTTAACTAAATAGATAAAAAAATTTATGATGAGTTACCAATAATTTATTACAAATGTAAGGTAAAATATTATTTTAAATATTAAAAAAATATCACTAAATTAATGTTGTGGTTTATAATTTTTAGAATTAAACATAAATTCAAGAAAAACATTATTTTTTGTTCTTTAAATATTACTAAAATAAAGCTGTGAAATATGGAAATAGTAGTAACATTTATAACAAAATTTAGCCTTTTCTTTTAATACCATTTATGTCAAAGAAAAAAATATAGTAGCGTAACAAATGTCATAATGCGAGAAGGAAGAAAGCTATTATATGATTAAGTTTAGTTTTCAATTTGCTATAATTTTTCTTGATTCAAATGATAATAAAAAAAATGAAAATATTAAATTAGAAAATCCGGCCCTGATCCGCTTTTCCAATTGGGTTCAATTTTGGACCTTGCTTGATCAAACGATTCGAGTTTGGCCTGACCGACCGAGTGCAAGAACGGAATGTATCAGGGGTAGACCGAATCCATTTGCCACCCCAAGCTCTTCAAAATTATTTTAAAAATATCCACTCGTCAGATTAACACCACTTTCCATCATACGTCCTCAGGTGGTGGGCGGAACAAGAAATCCATATGGACAGCAGTGAATAATTTTTATAAGGTTAAGGCAGAATATAAGTGGAAAATAAATATTATAACAAACTTTCATCGGTGGTAAAGCTTATATTGTGCAAGTACAACCCATTCATACAACATAAAAGAAATTTTACAAGGCCAGAATCCATAATATAAACCTAACTTCCTTCATGACCTAAATCCATGAGCTTGAGTTGATCCACAGACATTAATTTTTGACCAGATCTTCCAAGGTCGCCGAAGACATTCATGACATCCCTCCATATATCAAACCACTCCAAGAAGGGTTTAGGTGGTGGTTAAAAAAGATGTGCCACCTATGGAGACGGCGAGCAAGTTGAAGAAGAGGTTAGGCGCTGTTGATGAAGTAATAATCTCTAAGACTTGTCCTCCAGCACCTTTAATCGCCACCTGTAATCTGAAGCTTCCAAAGCCATAAGGTGTACCGACTTTTACTATAACATGAAGTTAGAGGGTAGCGTGATCATTCTTTCCTCCAATGCAGGGCTCCAGCAAGGTGACCTCTGCGACTAATGACAAAGAGGCTGCGTTAACCCTCGGTCGCAAGGTATTTAGGTATGGGTGGTATGGAACAATATAAAAAAACATTAGTCACCATGGATGATAGCTTTGGTTTTGGTTTTTGTTTTCTCATCGGATAAGAGTGGTGATAGCTTTGGTTTTGGTTTTGGTTTTCTCATCGGATAAGAGTGGCAGAAACAAGCACAAGAGGATCGGAGGGGGGCAGATGGTATAGAAGATATGAGGATGAGGAGGAGGAGAGAAGATGGACTATTGCCGATGCCAATTAACCTCATCCCTGTATGGCCTTTTATGGAGGCCGCGGTGCCTTTCTGGAACCTTCGGTCCAACCTATTTAATTATGTTTCTCTCGAATCTTCTCATCCCGCGTCTCATACATTTTCTCCCTCCCAAACGTTTTAATCCCCGGTCGCATTTAATTTGGTAACCGTTGTCTAGAATGTTCTAGTCCACTAGCTGCAAATTTATAACACATTCTTCCGTGAGGCATCTGTAGCGCACCTTTGGGTAAGTACTTCTACCGCTAAACCTTGGTAACTGTTGTTTCTTCACCTAACTTTGGTAATTTTTGAACAGGCGCTAAACTCGTTGACTGCCGTTAGGGCCTTTTGTCTCAAGTCGAGGCCACTATTGGCCGGTTGCGGGAAGATACTAGCCAAGCCCAAGCCAAGGCAAAAGAGGCTTAGACCGCTCTGCAGGCTGCCCAAGTGGAAGTGGCCCGGGCGCAAAGGGCAGAAGCCAAGGCCAAAGCTGCCCGACTTGAGAATCTAGCTTGGGCAGAAAAGGTTGAGGATGCGCGGGAGGTAGCTCAGCGCCAGGCGGCCAATGAACTCGACAACGCTCAAGTGGCCGAGGAGAAGTAGAAGGTGGCCGAAGAACGGGCCGAAAATGGCAAAGAAATCGCACGCCGAGCCGATGCCGAAATAGCCAACCTAAAGGCGGCGATTACCGAGGCCAAGAACAAGGCCGCCGAGGCTGAGAAGAAAGCAGCCGAGGCGAGAAGAAAAAATAGATATATTATCGTTTTATTAAGCACATCACTATATAAATATTGTTTCTTATTTCTACGGATAAACATAATTCCTTTTATGATCTTATCCATCTGAGGCTACCCCACCAAAGCATAAAAAGATAGGCACATTATTTAAAAACCAAACTCGGTCTAAATAAAATAAAATACTAAAAAACTAACAACCATTATATTTTAACACCCCCCTTTAATGGTTGTTCTTGGATACCCATGAGATCTCTAAAGTGAATGAATTTCTCCTTGGATAATGCCTTGGTGAAGATGTCTGCAATTTGGTCTTCAGTCTTCATTTTGATGCTCCAATAATCATAATTTTCTCCATCAAAGATAGGGATAGAAGGTTGATGGATATTTATACTAATATTGTTTGAGGTTGCCATGAATTTTTTTTGTAGCAATTTTTTCTTCACCTTTTCTTTGTTGATCACCTCGTAGGATAGGCAACGGATCTTTGGCCCTCACGTTCACCTATCAAAGGCTTTCCTTTTCTCCACCATCCAAAGAGGAAAAAATCCAACGGATGCAGTGTCACCGTTTTCGCTCCTATTCTCTCGCCAAAAGCAATGCGGAATCTTGGCCCTGCGTGAGATCAAGAAGTTACAGGAGATAACACTTTTTTTTAATCTGACACCAACTCGTGAGATCCAACGCCTGGGCAGTGAAATCTCTTTCTTTTCACGGATTCAAGATTCCTATGGCATTAAATGATCTGGCTCTTCTCCGTAGCATTAATGTGGCTCTTCTCCATTACATTCAAAAAATCATGCGAGTTGTTATCATGCCACCTGACTGTGATTAGCCACATCATATGCCCCTCGCCTTCGAGATGGGTGAGCATGCTCCTACCATTGAAAGGGGCATTTTATCACTTGGTGGCTAATCTCCATGCACCACGTCGAGGGCCATCCTTCCATTAATGATGCTCGACGCTGTAGCGCCATCATCTTGCCTATCTCGGTTATGAAAGAGGTAGCTTCCTCGTCTATCGGGTTCATCCTGATTTGGTTGTACCCAGAGAAGGCGTCCATGAAACTAAGGATGTGTGTTGCTCGATCCGGGCAAAGGGAAGCTGTCCTTAGGGCATGCTTTGTTGACGTCAGTGAAGTCTACACACATCCTCCAGCTCTCGTTGGCCTTGCGGAGTCCCATCATGACATTAGCCAACCAGTCGGGGTAGTGAACTTCCCAAATGTGGCCTGCAGCTTTTAGCTTGCGGATTTTCTCGTCTATGGCCTTCTGCCTATATGGAGCGAAGCTTCTCTTCTTTTGTCAAACAGGCCGACAGTCTGGCTTGAGGTTGAGCCAGTGAGTGATTATCTCCTCAGGGATGCCTGGCACATCAGATGATGACCAAGCGAAGATGTCGGAGTTGGCACGTAGGACAGCAAGGAGCTGATTGTGTGCCTCTTCCGAGAGTAGTGCCCCGACCTGGATGGTTCTCATTGGGTCCTCCCCCAAAGGGGAAGGTCAGAAGGTGCTCGGCTGGCTTCCCTCTCCTCTTCAAGTCTCGGGGTCGAGTGGTTCAGGCGATGTTGCCAACACTGTCTCTTATGGACAGGGGCTAAGTGGTAGCAAAGCGGTAACGGGTTATGTTCTCCTCTCATCTCTCCAACTCCTTCGCTGGTAGGAACTTTACAAGTAACCTTTTGGTGGAGATGATAGAATCCAGTAGGTTCAAACCAGGTCTCTCCAAAATAGCATTGTAATCCAGTGGGACCCGAACCACCAGGAAGTTCATGAGAACTGTGCTCTGACGTGGGGGAGTCCCAGCGGTAATGGAGAAGGTAACTTCCCCTCAACCTTGATGGAGTTTCAAGTGAAACCCATCAAGGGAGTGGTGATGGGTACAAGAGAACTTGTAGGCAAATTCATTCTAACAAAAGCATCATAACTCAAAACATTTACTGAGCTTCCACTANTCAGATTAACACCACTTTCCATCATACGTCCTCAGGTGGTGGGCGGAACAAGAAATCCATATGGACAGCAGTGAATAATTTTTATAAGGTTAAGGCAGAATATAAGTGGAAAATAAATATTATAACAAACTTTCATCGGTGGTAAAGCTTATATTGTGCAAGTACAACCCATTCATACAACATAAAAGAAATTTTACAAGGCCAGAATCCATAATATAAACCTAACTTCCTTCATGACCTAAATCCATGAGCTTGAGTTGATCCACAGACATTAATTTTTGACCAGATCTTCCAAGGTCGCCGAAGACATTCATGACATCCCTCCATATATCAAACCACTCCAAGAAGGGTTTAGGTGGTGGTTAAAAAAGATGTGCCACCTATGGAGACGGCGAGCAAGTTGAAGAAGAGGTTAGGCGCTTGATGAAGTAATAATCTCTAAGACTTGTCCTCCAGCACCTTTAATCGCCACCTGTAATCTGAAGCTTCCAAAGCCATAAGGTGTACCGACTTTTACTATAACATGAAGTTAGAGGGTAGCGTGATCATTCTTTCCTCCAATGCAGGGCTCCAGCAAGGTGACCTCTGCGACTAATGACAAAGAGGCTGCGTTAACCCTCGGTCGCAAGGTATTTAGGTATGGGTGGTATGGAACAATATAAAAAAACATTAGTCACCATGGATGATAGCTTTGGTTTTGGTTTTTGTTTTCTCATCGGATAAGAGTGGTGATAGCTTTGGTTTTGGTTTTGGTTTTCTCATCGGATAAGAGTGGCAGAAACAAGCACAAGAGGATCGGAGGGGGGCAGATGGTATAGAAGATATGAGGATGAGGAGGAGGAGAGAAGATGGACTATTGCCGATGCCAATTAACCTCATCCCTGTATGGCCTTTTATGGAGGCCGCGGTGCCTTTCTGGAACCTTCGGTCCAACCTATTTAATTATGTTTCTCTCGAATCTTCTCATCCCGCGTCTCATACATTTTCTCCCTCCCAAACATTTTAATCCCCGGTCGCATTTAATTTGGTAACCGTTGTCTAGAATGTTCTAGTCCACTAGCTGCAAATTTATAACACATTCTTCCGTGAGGCATCTGTAGCGCACCTTTGGGTAAGTACTTCTACCGCTAAACCTTGGTAACTGTTGTTTCTTCACCTAACTTTGGTAATTTTTGAACAGGCGCTAAACTCGTTGACTGCCGTTAGGGGCCTTTTGTCTCAAGTCGAGGCCACTATTGGCCGGTTGCGGGAAGATACTAGCCAAGCCCAAGCCAAGGCAAAAGAGGCTTAGACCGCTCTGCAGGCTGCCCAAGTGGAAGTGGCCCGGGCGCAAAGGGCAGAAGCCAAGGCCAAAGCTGCCCGACTTGAGAATCTAGCTTGGGCAGAAAAGGTTGAGGATGCGCGGGAGGTAGCTCAGCGCCAGGCGGCCAATGAACTCGACAACGCTCAAGTGGCCGAGGAGAAGTAGAAGGTGGCCGAAGAGCAGCAGAGAACTACATAGTCGGAAGCATACCTACTGAAGCACTGACTACTCAGCCAGTATAGAAATAAGATTGGCCAAAGAACGGGCCGAAAATGGCAAAGAAATCGCACGCCGAGCCGATGCCGAAATAGCCAACCTAAAGGCGGCGATTACCGAGGCCAAGAACAAGGCCGCCGAGGCTGAGAAGAAAGCAGCCGAGGCGAGAAGAAAAAATAGATATATTATCGTTTTATTAAGCACATCACTATATAAATATTGTTTCTTATTTCTACGGATAAACATAATTCCTTTTATGATCTTATCCATCTGAGGCTACCCCACCAAAGCATAAAAAGATAGGCACATTATTTAAAAACCAAACTCGGTCTAAATAAAATAAAATAAAATACTAAAAAACTAACAACCATTATATTTTAACACCCCCCTTTAATGGTTGTTCTTGGATACCCATGAGATCTCTAAAGTGAATGAATTTCTCCTTGGATAATGCCTTGGTGAAGATGTCTGCAATTTGGTCTTCAGTCTTCATTTTGATGCTCCAATAATCATAATTTTCTCCATCAAAGATAGGGATAGAAGGTTGATGGATATTTATACTAATATTGTTTGAGGTTGCCATGAATTTTTTTTGTAGCAATTTTTTCTTCACCTTTTCTTTGTTGATCACCTCGTAGGATAGGCAACGGATCTTTGGCCCTCACGTTCACCTATCAAAGGCTTTCCTTTTCTCCACCATCCAAAGAGGAAAAAATCCAACGGATGCAGTGTCACCGTTTTCGCTCCCTATTCTCTCGCCAAAAGCAATGCGGAATCTTGGCCCTGCGTGAGATCAAGAAGTTACAGGAGATAACACTTTTTTTTAATCTGACACCAACTCGTGAGATCCAACGCCTGGGCAGTGAAATCTCTTTCTTTTCACGGATTCAAGATTCCTATGGCATTAAATGATCTGGCTCTTCTCCGTAGCATTAATGTGGCTCTTCTCCATTACATTCAAAAAATCATGCGAGTTGTTATCATGCCACCTGACTGTGTGATTAGCCACATCATATGCCCCTCGCCTTCGAGATGGGTGAGCATGCTCCTACCATTGAAAGGGGGCATTTTATCACTTGGTGGCTAATCTCCATGCACCACGTCGAGGGCCATCCTTCCATTAATGATGACTCGGACGCTGTAGCGCCATCATCTTGCCTATCTCGGTTATGAAAGAGGTAGCTTCCTCGTCTATCGGGTTCATCCTGATTTGGTTGTACCCAGAGAAGGCGTCCATGAAACTAAGGATGTGTGTTGCTCGATCCGGGGCAAAGGGAAGCTGTCCTTAGGGCATGCTTTGTTGACGTCAGTGAAGTCTACACACATCCTCCAGCTCTCGTTGGCCTTGCGGAGTTCCATCATGACATTAGCCAACCAGTCGGGGTAGTGAACTTCCCAAATGTGGCCTGCAGCTTTTAGCTTGCGGATTTTCTCGTCTATGGCCTTCTGCCTATATGGAGCGAAGCTTCTCTTCTTTTGTCAAACAGGCCGACAGTCTGGCTTGAGGTTGAGCCAGTGAGTGATTATCTCCTCAGGGATGCCTGGCACATCAGATGATGACCAAGCGAAGATGTCGGAGTTGGCACGTAGGACAGCAAGGAGCTGATTGTGCCTCTTCCGAGAGTAGTGCCCCGACCTGGATGGTTCTCATTGGGTCCTCCCCAAAGGGGAAGGTCAGAAGGTGCTCGGCTGGCTTCCCTCTCCTCTTCAAGTCTCGGGGTCGAGTGGTTCAGGCGATGTTGCCAACACTGTCTCTTATGGACAGGGGCTAAGTGGTAGCAAAGCGGTAACAGGTTATGTTCTCCTCTCATCTCTCCAACTCCTTCGCTGGTAGGAAACTTTACAAGTAACCTTTTGGTGGAGATGATAGAATCCAGTAGGTTCAAACCAGGTCTCTCCAAAATAGCATTGTAATCCAGTGGGACCCGAACCACCAGGAAGTTCATGAGAACTGTGCTCTGACGTGGGGGAGTCCCAGCGGTAATGGAGAAGGTAACTTCCCCTCAACCTTGATGGAGTTTCAAGTGAAACCCATCAAGGGAGTGGTGATGGGTACAAGAGAACTTGTAGGCAAATTCATTCTAACAAAAGCATCATAACTCAAAACATTTACTGAGCTTCCACTATCAACCAGAATCCGCTTTACAAGATGTTTAGCGATCGTCATAGAGATGACAATGCTATCATCATTCTTATTCACTACCCCTTCTAGATCCCTTTTGGAGAAGGAGATTACAGAGCCTTCTTCCTCCTCTTGCTGTCTTTTAGAACTGCTGCCTGCCCCCCAGGAGATCATGGCCACCATCTTCTCCGTTGGGGCATTGTCTATGCCAATCTGTGGTGCGAAGGTGCCAACGGACCCATGGCAGCAGGGTTCCCCTCCGAACGAACTTTCCTAGATGACCTTTCTGAACAAGTTCCTTGATAGCTTTCTTCAGTAGGCGACAGTCTTCAGTGTCGTGGCCATAGTCTCTGTGATATCGACAGTAGAGTTCCTTACTGCGGGGATCCCCGGCCTCATGGGAGGTGGATCGGAAGTAGGGCTCCTCCTCGATCTCTAACAGGATGTGGGATATAGGGGCAAGCAGCGAAGTAAAATGCTCCTTGGGGACCAGCATCTAAGGCTGGTTGTATGACTGATGGGGTGGCTCCGGCTTTCTGGACCATGTCCCAGCTGGTTTCTGAAGGTGCCGACTTCTTACCGGACCCTTTATCAACCTCCCTCCTGGAAGAATCAGCCTCGTCTTTACGAATGTACTTCTATGCCCGCTCAACAGTTCGGTATAGGAGTGAGGAGGCTTTTTATCCAGGGAATAGGCAAACCTGGACGGACGGAGTCCTCTCTTCAGAGCCAACGTAGCCATAGAGTCCTCAAGGTTATATACCTCCAGTGCTGCTTCTTGAATTGAGCCATAAAATCTTTAAGGGATTCATCGCTCCTCTGCTGGACGGCGAACAAGCTATCAACCAATCGGGGGATCTTTCGGTATGCATCAAAATGAGCCAGGAAAAATCGCTCAAGCTGCTTAAAATAGTTGATACTGCGTGGTGGTAAATGGGAATACCATGCACGCGCTGCCTTCCGGAGAGTAGCTGGGAAGGCTACATAGAGAAGAGAGTCTGTCGTCCCCTAGACTTGCATGAGGACCTTGTAGCTTTCTAGGTGGTCCAGGGGGTCTAGGTGGTCCAGGGGGTCCGTAGTGCCATCATAGGGATCCAGCTGGGGAAGATGGAACCGATGTGGGACCGGCTCCTCCATAATGCGGCGAGAGAGAGGGCAATGGTCATAGTCTGTTTCATGTGGGTTGGCAATCCTACGGTGAAGTTCCTCCAACCGCTGATGTTACTCATCCAGCCGTTGCTCGGTCTGACAAACGGTCTTCCTATTGGTGTCTTCTTTTGAGGAGTCAGAGGATGAAGATGGAGAAGGCTGCCAGTGCAAGGAGTGCACGTGCCTTGGTTCTTTCTCACCACGCCGCTTGTGAGAACGGTCGGAATGGCGAGAAAGAGACCGTCGTCGTTTGGAGGTCTCCCGATGCTGAGGCCTTGGGGGTGAGTGATGGGAGGCCTCAGGAGGGGTCCTACCCTAATGAAGTTGGCTGGCTACATGGCCCTCCATATGTGGTGGGGGTTGAGGTGGTACATGCATGGCGGCAGAGCCCTGCTCCTGCAATCCTGCACCACCACTATCAAATCTTGCACATGTTGGGTTAGGGCATCAAGCCAATCAGCCTAGCTAGCCTGTGGTTGTACAGGAGGCAGAGTAGGGAGGTTGGCCTCCGAATGCTTAGCCCGCGGGAGGCATCCCGTGGCCTGGCTGGTGGAAGCTTCTGAGCTCGCGTCATCACCATCATTTTCCTTGCTGATGTCATGGGGTCACAGCTGCATGGGGGTAAACGTCTGTTGCCGCCAAATCACTTTTGAAGAGTGCCGAGTGAGAGAAGACCTTTGCGTGTTTTCAGGAATGTGGCAGGGCCGCCTCCTTTTTGGCTAGGAACCTGCAAAAGAAGTCTCGGGCTGGTGGTTCCGGCGGGGACCCTCCGACGCTCAAGTTAGCGACTTGAGAAAAATAGGAATTTAGATTAGAGTTTTTTTCTTACCTTCTCTTGCGAGTTCAGGTCCTCTTTTTATACCTGTCTGGGGGTCCCTTTTTCCCCTCGTTAGAACCGTCGAATCCCTTAGGATCAGCTCTGTAAATGGAGGGTAGGTACATCATTGCCGAGCGGCACCGTAAATATTGACTGTTGGGTGCACTGGCAACTAACCATGATTTTGGCAATGATAGGTGGGCCAGCCATGTTGCAGCTGGTGTTTTAGATCACCAAGCTCGATATTCGAAGTTGGTTTCATGAGGGTAGAGTGCGCGTGGTATGAACTGATGTTAGGGCCAAGACCGAGGCCGAGGTGAAACTTGAGGCCAAGGCAGGACTCGAAGCCGAGGCCGAGCCAAATCCGAGGCCGAAGCCAAGGCCAAGCCAAATCCGAGGCCGAGGCTGAGCCGAATCCGAGGTCAAAGCCAAGGCCGAGCCGAATCCAGGCCGAGGCTAAGCTGAATCCAAGGTCGAGCCGAATCTGAGGTGGAAGCTGAGGCCGAGCCAAATCCGAGGCCAAAGTCGAGGCCAAAAAATCTGAAGCCGAGGCCAAGCCGAATCCGAGGTTGAAGTCGAGGCCGAGCCAAATCCGGGCCAAAGCCATGGCCAAGCCGAATCCGAGGCCAAGCCATGGCCAAGCCGACTGAAGCTACTTACGTTCAAAAAATCATGCAGGTTGTTATCGTACCGCCTGACTGTGTGATTAGCCACATCAGATGCCCCCCCGCCTCCAAGATGGGTGAGCGTGCTCCTACCATCGAAAGGGGGCATTTTATCACTTGGTGGCTAATCTCCATGCGCCATGTGTCGAGGCCGTCCTTCCTTTAATGATGCATCGGACGCTGCAGCGCCATCATCTCGCCTGTCTGGTTGTTGAGATCGAGGAGGATTTTTCGAGTGCTTGGCAGGCGCATCATTATGGTGAGGTCACCACCGTCCCTTCATTGGTAGTGACCTTCGTGCTTCCCGCCCTGGGTAGTTGTCGTAGCCATCCCCACTGGCAAGTGGACTTGTGTCTGAAGCGAGTTAGGCGGGATGATTTTGAAAATACGGGGCTATAAAAAGGGGATCATCCTGGACCGGAGCCGACTCCATTGCCTATGCCTTCTTCCCCATTCCGGACCCATCCGAACCTGTTCATCTTCCTCTTCCCGAGTTCTTCGTCCTCGATTCTTTGTCTTCGAACCTTTCAGGTCAGTTTTGCCTTCATGGCTTCTTCGTCCCTTTCATGCTCAATCTCATTCCAGGGGTTATTCCCTCGATCTTCCTTGACAGACCTCCTCCTCTCCTGCCCAGCTGGTCCTCATCTGCGGAGGATGTCCCAGTGAGCAGCAGCGAGTCATCGAGCGATTTCTCGCCGGGAATCATCCGGCCGCCGAACGGCCTTCGTCCAGCATTGTCGGCTATTGCCGGCCCCTCCTCTCATGCGGGGAGTCTCCCAAGGAGACCGCCTCTGTCATGATTGCTCAGGAGATTATCAACCTTAGGGCTTGTTACCAGATTCCTACCGACCTTCGCCTATATCGGCCTCTTCCCGAGGATAGGGTAACCTCCTCTTATCCTGATAGGGTCACCCTTTATGAGTATTATTTTAAGGCTAGCCTTCGTATTCCCATTCATCCTTTTATACTTAATGTTTTAGATAGATATTCCTTGTCTTTGGCATAATTGGTCCAAATTCCATTCGGACCCTCGTGGGTTTCTTAGTGCTATGCCATATCCATGGGATAGAGGCTAGGATTTCTCTTTTTCATTGCTTTTATACCCTTAGGAAACAATCGGGATGGTGGTCCTTCACCCCTAGGCCCATTAGAGCTCTTAAGTTGCACCTCCCTACCTCGTTAAGGGATGAAAAAATAGATTCTTCTTTGCCCAAGTAGAGGGAGTGAAGACCGAGTAGGGAATCCCTGACACCGAGGCCAATAAAGACCCCAAAATTCTTCCAAGAGATCAAGAGGCATTCGACAGTTGATTACTGCCGACGTCCCTCGATGCAACCAGCTGCTAGCCGATGAGAACCTTCGGCTAGCGGGCCTTGTTCCTGGCAATGGTGAGCATTTTATTTTAACTTGGTTCTTCTCTCTCAACTTTTTTATTCCTTTATGTTTTGGTTTGCAGCATGGCACCGTCGCTTCACATGATAAGGCAGGCTGTCAAAGGAAAAGGAAAGAAGCCAGAGCGGATGGGGTCGCTGCCGAGAAGAGAGTCACCGTCAAAGTCACCAGGAGAACCGAGGGTAGAGAGGCTCCTGGAGATGAGGTCGAGAGAGAACAGCCTCGCTCGCCTTTACTGGCACCCCCCCATCTCTATTGATTTGATCGAGACTCCTCTAAGCCGAGAAACCAGAGTGCCACCGCCTCCGCCCGTCGTAACTAAGGCAGAGCCAACCACCTCAGCCGCAAGGCCGACTCCGGAGGCCATCCCTTCCGAAGAGGGAGGCTGAGCCTTTGCGAGAGGAAGTGCCGGCAGAAGCTCCGCCGACGTCTGACCCGACGCCAGTAGCTGCCAAGGCTGCGGAAGAGGAGGCTGAGGCGCCTTCCTTTTAGTCGATTTTGCTGCACCATAGCTGCTGGCCGAGAGGACAATGGCCCAGGCCTCCGTACCCAAGCTCGAGAGGTTTCTTTAGAATCAAGGGACCTCGACATTCTTCCGTGAGGCATAGTGCACCTTTGGGTAAGTACTTCTATCGCTAAACCTTGGTAACTGTGGTTTCTTCACCTAACTTTGGTAATTTTTGAACATGCGCTAAACTCGTTGACTGCCATTAGGGGCCTTTTGTCTCAGGCCGAGGCCACTATTGGCCGGTTGGAGAAGATACTAGCCAAGCCCAAGCCAAGGCAAAGAGGTTGAGACCACTCTGCAGGCTACCCAAGCAAAAGTGGCCCGGGCGCAAAGGGCAGAAGCCGAGGCCGAAGCTGCCCGACTTGAGAATTTGGCCCGGGCAGAAAAGGCTGAGGATGCGTTGGAGGTAGCTCAGCACCAGCGGCCAATGAACTCGACAACGCTCAAGTGGCTGAGGAGAAGCAGAAGGTGGCCGAAGAGCGGAAGAAAACTACAGAGTCGAAGCGTACCTGCTGAAGCACCGACTACACTCTATGAGTATAGAAATAAGAGTGGCCGAAGAACGAGCCAAAATGCTAAAGAAATCGCTCGCCGAGCCGATGCCGAAATAGCCAACCTGAAGGCGGCGATTATCGAGTCCGAGAACAGGCCGCCGAGGCCGAGAAGAAAGCAGCTGAGGCTGAGAAGAAAGAAGCTGAGGCCAAGAAGAAAGCAGCCGAGGCCGTGGAGAATTTTAGGAAGTCCAACGCCTTTGACAAAGAATTGGCGAGACAACTGCAGTTGCATACGAGGGCAGCTTCCAAGATTGTAAAGAGAAAATCCAAAGACTCTACGACCTCGAGGGAATTGAGGAGTTGGAGCCGGACAAAGTTCAGGAGGATGATCGCCCAGCTTCAGCCAAGCTTTGAGTTTCTTCTTTTTCTTTTGTATCAAGTTCGATTTGATCGGCGATTTTGTAAATGCTTTTATCTCCAATGAAAACCCCTTTGATCCATGCTATTCTTTTGATTTGATTTTGTATCGTAGCCCCCGAATTTCTAATGAATTGGATGAGGCGAGTATGCTAGTGTAAGCCAATTATAAAGAATAGTCGAGGCTAAGACTACATGCAAGCGAGTATAGCTGTTGCTCTAGGTTCGAGTGCTAATGACTAGGCTGCAAGGTACTCAAAGCCTCATTTGAGAGCCATCACGGAATCGGATTCGAATGCCGACACGAAACTGAACGAAGTGCTGGCTCAAGGCCGGGCCAGTGACAGAATCAGGATGTGCCGATGCGGAGCCAAGCTTGAGTGCAAACACAAAGCCGGGCTTGGACGCTGATGCAGCACCAATGCGGAGCCGGGCTTGGGCGCCGATGCGGAGCTGGGCTTGGGCGCTGATGTGGAGCCGAGCTTGAGTGCCAATGGAGTCGGGCTTGAGTGAGGAACAGATCGCTTAGATACTTCCGTTAGTGAAAAAATGAATGATCATTCTATGGAAATGCTCAAATTAAATATGTTAATAGACTACTGATAATACCATCGGAGGTTGTCCGCGTTCTAGGTATGAGGGAGAGGTTTTCCGTCTAGCTCTTCAATCCGGTAAGCCCCGTGATGAAGTGCATTGGTGATGCGAAAGGGGCTCAATTGGGAGATAGTTTCCCCCCTTCGAAGGTTTGGAGACTTCGGCTCGTTTGAGGACCAAGTCCCCCGGGAGGAACGTTCTGGGATGAACTCGGGCATTGTAGTACTTTGCATCCTTGTCGGTAGGAGGCCATTCTGATTCGTGCTCGATCACGAAGTTCTTCGACAAGGTCGAGGTTGGCTCTTAATTGATTGGGATTGTCATCTCATCATATGACTGTGCTGGGGACTGGGGATGCCAATCTCCACTGGGACAACAGCTTCGTTCCAAATACAAGGTTGAACGGGGTTTCTTCAGTGGGAGCCCGGAGCATCGTGTGATAGGCCCACAGCACATTCGGGAGCTCCTCTACCTATCTTCTTTTGAAATTGTCTAGGCATGTCTGAGCCCTTGTAGGATTGTCCGGTTCATCACTTCGGTAGCACCGTTTGTTTGCGGGTGACCAATAGAAGTGAACCTTTGGTGTATCCTAGTTCGGCATAGAAGTCTCTGAATGGGACATTATCGAACTAGCGTCCGTTGTTGGTAACAAGTGTGTGGGGTAGTCCAAACCGACAAATGATAAACTTTCAGAATAAGTTCCTCACCTTAGCTTTGGTAATCTTGGCCAGCGCTTTGGCTTCTACCCACTTAGTGAAGTGATCGATGATGATGAACAAAAACTTTCGTTGGCCAGAAGCAGGAGCGAATGGTCCCAAGATGTCCATCCCCCACTGGGCGAATGGCCATGGAGCCGATAGAAGGCTCAGCCAAGAAGTTGGCAGTCATTGGATGTTGGCATGCTGCTGGCAACAATCGCACTTCTGGACCAGCTCGACTATCTTCCCGCATGGTGGGCCAATAATAGCCTTGGCGTTGGGCTTTGTATGACATTGCTCTGCCCCCCAAGTGGTTTCCGCATATACCTTCATGGATCTCTCGGAGGATGTAGTCGGCATTGTAGGCCCAACACATCTAAGGAGGGGATGAGAGAAAGATCTGGTACAGCTATCCGTCGAACATCAGGAACTTGTGTACTTGCCATTTGAAAATCTTGGCCTGGCGGGGTCGGCTGGAAAGGCACCAATGGCGAAGTATTGAGTGTAAGCATCCATCCAAGAAGGCTCCTGGCGGACTGGCATGGACTCCTCTACTGCGTCAATGCTTGGGGCTTCAAGGTGCTCCACATAGGTTCTTCCCAAGGTACCGTTGGCCGATGTGGCCAACTAGGACAATGCGTCAGCTCTAGCGTTCTCCTCTCGGGGAATATAGATGATGCTGAAGTGGGCGAAGGGAAAAACCTGTGACTGCACCATACTTAGGTAATGGGACATAGTGGGATCTCGTGCCTCATATTCCACCTTTATCTGATCGGAGACTAGCTGGGAGTCAGTGAAAACTCTAAGACGTTTCACCCCGAGCTCGTGAGCTAGTCTTACTCCTGACAGTAGGGCTTCATACTCGGCTTGGTTGTTGGTAGCTGGGAAAAGAAAACGAAGGGCGTACTCGGCCACCACTCCATCTGGGCTAGCTAGAATGAGGCCCGCTCCACTTTCATGAGAGTTTGATGCTCGTCTACTTGAAGGAGCCAGTCATTCCCTCTCTCCTCGGTTTCAGCACCCGAGGGGTTTGCATAGGATTCTTCCAGTTGTTCTTCTGCCCAAGTGCATTCGATCAGGAAGTCCGCTAAGACTTGAGACTTCATAGATATCCTAGGTTGGAACGATAGGTCAAACTCTCCCAACTTGAGCGCCCACTTTCCCAACCGGCCAAAAGTATCAGGATGAGAAAGGATCGCCTTGAGCGGTTGGTTGGTGACCACCACGATCGGGTGAGCTTATAAATAGGGATTGAGGCACTGGGCAGAGACGATCAATGAAAAAATGATCTTCTAGACTCTTGAATATCTAGTCTTAGTGTCATAGAGTACCTTGCTGGTGTAGTACACTGGCTTTTGTGTCTCGTTGGTCCATGCGAACAAGCACGGAGCTGACAGCTTCAGGAAAGGCTGTGAGGTACAGAAGGAGTTCTTCCTCACCCTTTGGTTTGGACAACAGTGGCGGGGTGGACAGGAATTCTTTTAACCCATCGAAGGCCTCCTTGCATTCTCTCATCCATTCGAAGCCGTTGACTTTGCATAGAGACTTGAAGAAAGGCATACATCTCTCCGCGGACTTGGATAGAAAATGGCTCAGGGCCGCTACCCTTCCAGCTAAGTGCTGCACTTCTTTCTTGTTGGCAGGAGATCTCATGTCTAAGATGGCTCAGACTTTATCGGGGTTCGCCTCGATTCCCCGTTGTGTCAATATGAAACCCAAGAATTTGCCGGCTATCACCCCAAAGGCACACTTGCATGGGTTCAGCCTCATCTGGTATCGATGGAGGTTGCCGAAGGTCTCTGTCAGGTTGGTGATATGGTTGGTGGCATGGATGTTTTTTGTCAGCATGTCATCCATGTATACCTCCATGTTGTTCCGATCAGGTCCTCAAAGACTTTGTTCATTAGCCATTGGTAGGTGGCTCCTGCGTTCTTCAGTCCAAACGGCATCACCTTGTAGCAGTATATTTCCTTCTCAGTTATGAAAGAGGTAGCTTCCTCGTCTGTCGGGTTCATCCTGATTTGGTTGTACCCAGAGAAGGCGTCCATAAAACTAAGGGTCTCGTGATCGAACGTGGCATCCACCAGTTGATCAATCAGGGGCAAAGGGAAGCTATCCTTGGGGCATGCTTTGTTGAGGTCAGTGAAGTCTACACACATCCTCCATCTCCTATTGGCCTTGCGGACCATCACGACGTTAGCCAACCAGTCGGGGTAGTGAACTTTCTGAATGTGGCCTGCAGCTTTCAGCTTACGGATTTCCTCGTCAATGGCCTTCTGCCTATCTGGAGCGAAGCTTCTCTTCTTTTGTTGAACAGGCCGGTAGTCTGGCTTGAGGTTAAGCCGGTGAGTGATTATCTCCTCAGGGATGCCTAGCATATCAGATGACGACCATGTGAAGATGTCAGAGTTGGCACATAGGAAAGCAAGGAGCTGATTGCATGCCTCTTCCAGGAGTAGTGCCCCGACCTGGATGGTTCTCGTTGGGTCCTGCCCCAAGGGAAAGGTTAGAAGGTGCTCGGCTAGCTTCCCTCTCCTCTCCAAGTCTCGGGGGTCGAGTGGTTTAGGCGCTGCTACCGACACTATCTTTTGTGGACTGGGGGCTAAGTGATAGCAGAGTGGTAACGGGTTCTGTTCTCCTCTCATCTCTCAACTCCTTCGCTGGTGGGGAACTTTACAAGTAACCTTTTGGTGGAGATGACAGCATCTAGCAGGTTCAAACTAGGTCTCCCCAAAATAGCATTGTAAGCCAGTGGGACCCAAACCACCAGAAGTTCATGAGAACTGTGCTCTGACGCAGGGGAGTCCCGGCGGTAACGGGGAAGGTGACTTCCCCCTCAACCCTGATGGAGTCTCCAGTGAAACCCATCAAGGGAGTGGTGACGGGTAGAAGAGAACTTGTTGGCAAATTTATTCTAACAAAAGCATCATAACTCAAAACATTTACTAAGCTTCCACTATCAACCAGAATCCGCTTTACATGATGTTTAGCAATCGTCATAGAGATGACGATGCTATCATCATTCTTATTCACTACCCCTTCTAGATCCCTTTTGGAGAAGGGGATTACAGAGCCTTCTTCCTCCTCTCACTGTCTTTTAGAACTGCTGCCTGCCCTCAGGAGATCATGGCCACCGTCTTCTTCGTTGGGGCGTTGTCTACGCCAATCTGTGGTGCGGGAGGTGCCGACGGACCTGTGGCAGCAGGGTTCCCCCTCCGAATGAACTTGCCTAGATGACCTTGCTGAACAAGTTCCTCGATAGCTTTCTTCAGTAGGCGACAGTCTTCAGTGTCGTAGCCATAGTCTCTATGATATCGGCAGTAGAGTTCCTTACTGCGGGGGATCCCAGGCCTCATGGGAGATGGACGTCAGAAGTAGGGCTCCTCCTTGATCTCTAACAGGATGTGGGATATAGGGGCAAGCAGCGAAGTAAAATATTCCTTGGGGACCAGCATCTAAGGACGATTGTCTGACCGACGGGGTGGCTTCGGCTTTCTGTACCGTGTCCCAGCTGGTTCCGAAGGTTTCGGCTTCTTACCGGACCCTTTATCAACCTCCCTCCTGGAAGAATCTGCCTCGTCTGCACAAATTTACTTCTATGCCCAGCTTAACAATTCGGCATAGGAGTGAGGAGGCTTTTTATCCAGGGAATAGGCAAACCTAGACGGATGGAGTCCTCTCTTTAGAGCCAACATAGCCACAGAGTCCTCAAGGTTATATGCCTCCAGTGCCGCTTCCTTGAATCGAGCCACAAAATCTTTAAGGGATTCACCGCTCCTCTGCTGGACGGCGAACAAGTTATTAGCCACTCGGGTGATATTTCGGCATGCATCAAAATGAGCCAGAAAAGATTGCTCAAGCTGCTTAAAAGAGTTGATACTGTGTGGTGTTAAATGGGAATACCATGCA
Organism: Calamus simplicifolius; assembly: GCA_900491605.1. Lineage (NCBI taxonomy): Eukaryota > Viridiplantae > Streptophyta > Magnoliopsida > Arecales > Arecaceae > Calamus > Calamus simplicifolius. The sequence goes on from UESW01003447.1 coordinate 59,663, forward strand.
CATGTTGCCTTCTGAAGAGTAGCTGGGAAGGCTACACAGAGAAGAGAGTCTATCGCCCCCTAGACTTGCATGAGGACCTTGTAGCTTTCTAGGTGGTCCAGAGGGTCTGTAGTGCCATCATAGGGATCCAGCTGGGGAAGACAGAATTGAGGTGGGACGGCTCCTCCATAATGTGGCGACAGAGTGGAGGGTGATGGTCGTAGTCCGTTTTATGTGGGTTGGCAATCTGGCGGCCAAGTTCCTCCAATCGATGATGATACTCATCCAGCCACTGCTCGGCCCGACGAACGATCTTTCTATTGGTGTCTTCTTTTGAGGAGTTGAGGATAAAGATGGAAAAGGCTGCCAGTGCAAGGAGTAAACGTGCCTTGGTTCTTTCTCACCACACCGCCTGTGAGAGCGGTCAGAATAGCGAGAAAGAGACCGTCGTCGTTTTGAGGTTTCTCGATGCTGAGGCCTTGGGGGCGAGTGATGGGAGGCCTCAGGAGGGGTCCTGCCCTGATGAAGTTGGCTGGCTACATGGCCCTCCATATGTGATGGGGGTTGAGGTGGCACATGCATGGCAGCGGAGCCCTGCTCCTGCAGTCCTTGCACCACCACTATCAAATCTTGCACTGTTGGGTCAGGGCATCAAGCCGATCAGCCTGGCTAGCCTGTGGTTGCGAGAGGCGGAGTAGGGAGGTTGGCCTTCGATTGCTCAGCCCGTGGGAGGCGTCCCGCGGCCTGGCTGGTGGAAGATTCCTGAGCTCACATCATCACCATCGTTTTCCTTGCCAATGTCATGGGGTCGCAGATGCGTGGGGGTAAATGTTGTCTGCCGTGTGCCCCCTACCTGGCGTGCCAATCTGTTGCCGCCAAATCACTTTCGAAGAGCACCGGGCGAGAGGAGACTTTTGCGTGTTTTTAGGAATGTGGTAGGGCTGCCTCCTTTTTGGCTAGGAACCTACAAAAGAAGTCCTAGGCCGGTGGTTTCGGTGGGGACCCTCCGACGCTCAAGTTAGTGACTTGAGGAAAACATGAATTTAGATGAGAGTTTTTTGCTTACCTTCTCTTGCGAGTTCGGTTCCTCTTTTTATACCCGTTCGGGGGTCCCTTTTTTCCTCGTTAGAATCGTCGAATCCCTCAGATCAGCTCTGTGAACAGCGGGTAGGTACGTCATTGCCGAGTGGGCACCGAAAATACCGGCAATTGTTGGGTGAGCTGGCAACTACCCTTGATTTTGGCAATGATAGGCGGGCCAACCGTGTTGCAGCTGGTGTTTTAGATCACCAAGCTCGATATTCGGAATTGGTTTCAAAAGGGTAGAGTGCGCATGGTATGAACTGATGTTAGGGCCAAGACCGAGGCCGAGGCGAGACTTGAGGTCGAGGCAGGACCCGAAGCCGAGGCCGAGCCGAATCCGAGGCCGAGGCCGAGCCAAATCTGAGGCGGAAGCCGAGGCCGAGCCGAATCTAGGGCCAAGCCGAGGCCAAAGCCATGGCCAAGCCGAATCCGAGGCCAAAGCCGTGGCCAAGCCGACCGAAGCTACTTACATTCAAAAAATCGTGCGGGTTGTTATCGTGCCGCCTGACTATGTGATTAGTCACATCAGTGGTAAAGCTTATATTGTGCAAGTACAACCCTTTCATACTACATAAAAGATATTTTAAAGGCCATAATCCATAATATAAACCTATATAATTTCCTTCATGACCTAAATCCATGATGAGCTTAAGTTGATCCACAGACATTAATTTTTGACCAGATCTTCCAAGGTCGCCGAAGACATTCATGACATCCCTCCATATATCAAACCACTCCAAGAAGGGTTTACATGGTGCCGTGTGGTTTAGGTGGTGGTTAAAAAAGATGTGCCACCTATGGAGATGGCGAGCAAGTTGAATAAGAGGTTAGCTGCTGTTGATGAAGTAAAAGTTTCTTAAGACTTGTCCTCCAGTACCTTTAATCGCCACCTGTAATCTGAAGCTTCCAAAGCCATAAGGTGCACCGACTTTCACTATAACATGAAGTTAGAGGGTAGCGTGATCAGTTCTTCCCTCCAATGCAGGGCTCCAGCAAGGTGACCTCTGCTGCCTTGTGACAAAGAGGCTGCGTTGATCCCTCGGTCGCAAAGTATTTAGGTATGGATGGTATGGAACAATATAAAAAAACAGTAGTCACCATGGATGATGGTTTTCGTTTTCGTTTTCTCATCGGAAAAGAGTGGCAGAAACAAACACAATAGGAGGAGAGGGGTCAATGGTACAGAAGATATGAGAATGAGGAGGAGGAGAGAAGATGAATGCCAACCTCAACTATTTAATTATGTTTCTCTCGAATATTCTCATCCCGCGTCCCATTCATTTTCTCCTTCCCAAACGTTTTAATCCCGGTCCCATTTAATTTGGTAACGGTTGTTTAAGTGGAAAATAAATATTATAACAAACTTTCATCAATGGCAAAGCTTACACTGTTCTTCCCTTTCATACTACATAATAATAATAATAATAATAATAATAATAATAATAATAATAAAATACAAGGCCATAATCCATAATATAAACCTGATTGCCTTCACGACCTAAATCCATGAGCTTGAGTTGATCCACAGACATTAATCTTTGAGGAGAATTTCCCATTGCAGTGATTGAAAAGATCTTCGAAGGTCGCCGAAGACGCTCATGACATCCCTTCATATCGAGCCACTTCAAGCAGGAAATTCTAGCTCCGCTACGAAGGACTTATAGCGAAGCTGGAGGTGCCGTTCGGTTAGGGTGGTGGTAGAAAAAGAAGTGCCACCTTTGGAGACGGCGAGAAACAGGCTGTAATCTGGAGCCTCCAAAGAACCAAAGCAACAAGCTGCTCGTTCCCATGCTATAATATGAAGGTAGAGAGCAGCATGTCTAGTCGTTCCTCCAATGCAGGACACCACCAAGGTGATCTCCACGTCTGGCGAGAAAGAGGCTGCCTCGAACCCACTGGTCGCAAGATATTTAGGTACGGATCGTATTGGAACAACAGAAAAACTAATGGCGCCGGCCACCATGGATGATAGCTTTTTTGGTTTGGGTTTTGGGGAAAACGAGAGAACAGGTTAATAATTAATTCTTATGGCAATTTCATCTCATCTCTGCATGGCCTTTTATAAAGGCCGGTGCCTCTCTGGAGCCTTCTGCCTTCGATGTCTTTTTCCGAAGAGTGCTGTTTCATTACGTCTCTCTTGATTCTTCTCATCCTGCGTCCCATTTATTCTATCTTTCGTTTTATACGCGGTCACATTTAATTTGGTAACGCTTGTGGTTTAGGTGGTGGTTAAAAAAGATGTGCCACCTATGGAGACGGGGAGCAAGTTGAAGAAGAGGTTTTCACTGATCACAAAAGCTTAAAGTACAACTTTACTTGGAAAGAATTGAATTTGAGGCAGAGAAGATGATTAGAATTGCTAAAGGATTATGATTTGACCATTAGCTATCATTTAGGAAAGGCTAATATGATGGCTAATGCTTTAAACAAAAAATCTTCAGGTGAATTGGCAACTCTGATAACTAATCAAAGACATATTTTATTGGATTTGGATAGAGTTGGTATTGGGAGCCTACATGACCCCAAGGTTTAACTTGCTGCACTTCAGTACAGCCTGTCCTAATAGAGAGAATTAAGATGTCTTAGAAGGAGGACCCAGAGTTGCAAAAGATTATAAAAATGGTGAAGATCGGTGCTCAAATAGAGTTTCAAATTCATGATGATGGTTCACTGAGATTCACGGATAGACTTTGTGTACCAAATGATAAAGAACTAAAAAAAGAGATTTTGAGTAAAGCATATGGTTTGGCCTATACTATCCATCTTGAAGGTACCAATATGTACCATGACCTGAAGAAAAACTTTTAGTGGACTGGTATGAAATGGGACATAGCTCTTTATGTTGCTCAGTGCATAGTATATATGTTAGCAGATAGCCCTTCATGTTGCTCAGTGCTTAGTATATCAGCAGGTGAAAGCTGAACATCAAATACCCGATGGACCATTGCAGTCTCTTCATATTCCTCAGTGGAAATGGGATATCACTATGGACTTTGTGACTGACTTGCCGAGAATCCCTCGGGGTAGTGATGTTGTATGGGTGATTGTGGATTGGTTGACCAAATCAGCCCATTTCTTACCATTTATGGTTGGATTCTCTTTGGAGAGGTTGGTAGGCATGTACATAGAACAAATTGTGAGGCTGCATGGGGTTCTAGTGACTATTGTATTGATCAGGATAGTAGGTTTATATTCCAGTTTTGGAAAAGTCTTCATAAAGCACTTAGCACCAAGTTAAACTTTAATACTGCTTTCACCCACAAACGGATGGACAATTAGAACAAACCATACAGATCTTGGAGGATATACTGAGAACCTGTGTTATAGATTTGGGTGGTGCATGGGATAGTCATTTGGCCTCAATTGAGTTTACTTATAATAATAGTTATCAAGCAAGTATCCAAATGGCTCCTTATGAAGCACTGTATGGAAGAAAATTTTGGTCTCCAATTTGTTGGGATGATGTTGGTGAGCAAAATTTTTTGGGACCAAAGTTCGTGCAACAAATTTTGAGAAAACACAAGTAATTTGAGAATGTCTTCACATAGCTCAGAGTAGATAAAAGAATTATGCTGACAACAGAAGAAGAAAATTTCAGGTCGGTGATCATATGTTCTTGAAGGTTTCTCCTATCAAGGTTGTGGTAGTGTTGCCCGTCATAGACTGGACTATGACATTATGGATGCCCTGACATGGGCTAGAACGTAATTATGGTAGTCTAGAGCTGAAAATCATGTAGAATTAGATCCAATGTATATCTGTTGAGTCTAAGTAATGAATGTGTGTTACATGATTGCATAATGATATCTACATTTATTGGTTTGGTAAGTTGGTTTCACATAATTATGTATTTATACCATAAAGATTATATATTAACTTGCTATGTAAGAAGGTAAAATTTATGTAAAGAATTCATATGGAGCTGTTGAGCTCATTATATCCATCAAAATTTTGTTACAGTTAAGCTGATTAGTTTGATGGAATGGAACGGAGCGACGTTACAGCTATTGCAATTAGTTAGGTAGATATAAATTTTATTTTAATAATTTTTTTTAAAGATTGTATATAAAACAATGAACTTATATTTATGGTATTAGTGGATGTTTACCTAAGTTTTTTTAATTATGATAATTGTTGTTTTCTCTTAATGATAAAGCTTTTGTAGAATGTAGTATAGATTATTTATATCAGGCCTTGCAAGGTCTCTACGGCTTGCCATAGGGTTCATGCGGCCATGTCATGTGGCCGAATTAGATAGTGAATTCGGGGCATGACACACAATATATAGCATCGGAATATGATTTTGTGTAGAAGGATAAATGCTCAACAATATAAGCCAATTGAAGCCCAATGCAGTAGGAATGCTAATCTACGTCAAGGACTAGTATGACACGAAGTACAAGATAGAAGGTTAGAAAAATAATGATAAAGGATTCCCTTCAATAACAATGAGTTGAGTAACAAAAAACCAAAGAAAAAAATGATGCAATCCATCAGGGATCATGGAGGCCAGACGAAAAGAATGACCATGATGAATTACACTAATAGAAAATCCCTCAAAAAGATAAGTATATCTGATTTATTTTATTTATTTATTAAAATTAGTTTTAAAATATTAAACATAATAATAAATAAAATTTGCATGACAAGTCAGTCCATCAAGTCGCCTGACAACCCAAAATTCAGACCACGTTAAACAAAAGATGACGATAAAGGTTAAAATTTTCTTTAAATGGCTAGAAGATAAAGAAAAGGACCGAGCAAGACAATAATAAGATAGTAGAACCATAATGACAAAACACTTAGTCACTCACAAATAAAAGTATGTATATAATTTATTTTATTTAAATAATATTAAGAAATTAGATGGATCGATTATTTGGGCCAATCTTATGGGCAGGCATGACCCCCTTAGGCCATGCCTATCGGGCAAGTTGAAGAAGAGGTTTTCACTGATCACAAAAGCTTAAAGTACAACTTTACTAGGAAAGAATTGAATTTGAGGCAGAGAAGATGATTAGAATTGTTAAAGGATTATGATTTGACCATTAGCTATCATTTAGGAAAGGCTAATATGATGGCCAATGCTTAAAAAAAAAATCTTCAAGTGAATTGTCAGCTCTGATAACTAATCAAAGACATATTTTATTGGATTTGGATAGAGTTGGTATTGGGAACCAGATATATCACTACAAAAAATAAAAATATAGCGACGCCAAAATGCGTCGCAAATGCATCGCTATAGCTTGTTTAGCGACGCATTAGCGATGCAATTAAAGCATCGCTAAAATAGTCAACGCAATCTCAATTTGTCGCAGTTGTGTCGCTTAACAGCGACTCTCTGCGATGCACTAAATGCATCGTAATATATTATGACGCAACAAATTGCATCGCAATATTACGACTCATACTGAATGCATCGCTAATTAAAAAATATTTTTTTAAAAAATAGTTACGACAGACAATCTCATCGCAATTGAGTCACTAATTAATAAATTTATTTTTAAAAAAATTAAAAATATATATTTAATTTTTTTAAATTAATTGAAAAAATAGTGTCGCTAATTAATGAATTAATATTTTAAAAAAATTAATTAATTTAATTTTTAATTTTTTTAAAAAAATTGCGATGCATACTAATACATCGCTACATTCAAAATAAATTTTTTAAAAATATTTACGACGTAAAATCTTGTCACAATTGCGTCGCTAACTAGTTAATTTAATTTTTTAAAAAAATTAAAATAACATAATTATTAATTTTTTAAATTAATGATGAAAAATAGCGTCGCTAATTAATTAATTTATTTTTTAAAAAAGAAAATAATTTAATTTTTAATTTTTAAAGGAAATTAATATATTAATATAAAAAATTAAATATTATAAATTAAACTTGCTAATACAATGTAATTGCTAATAAATTGACTAAAACAACCATTACAAAATTTTCAAAAATAGATAAAAATTTATTTTATTAATTATTTAAATTTTCATATACAAAATAGAAAAAATAAAAAAAATACATCAAGTACTGAAAAAAAAACATCATGTGTCTGCAGGCGGCTGTGGAGGCTACGGAGGCTGGGATGAACCCTGTGACAGGTGATGAACTAAATCCTACAACTGACGCATCTGCTCTCTCATCTCTAAGAGCTCCTCCGAACCTCCTCGCGAACTTCCTCCTTGATAGATCTCGGATGTCGTCTATCTGCTCGGGAGGAATATCGCCAGAACCATGCAAACTGGACCCCTGATGGGGAAAATATCTGGAAGCTCTGGTGCCCAAACCATAGACCCTACGGTCTCGCGGCTGGGCACCAACAGCCTCCAAAAACACACGTCGACTCTCTTCTGGTGAGAGTTCGATGGGCGGCCCCCCATCAGTAGAGTCGACCTACGAAGCCTAAGACTGCAGCTCCTTGACTCGTGCCTTTAAGTTATAAAATCAATGACAAATGAATCAATATATAAAGCTAAATAAAATATTAGAAATTAAATAAATAAAATATAAATCTAATTTCTTATCCCAATCTCCATGATCATGTATCGACCCAGGAACCGTCCTTCCTAGTGTGTGTCGCCCTAAATAGACGAAACTCACCAAGATCTCTACCTCCTGCTCGGACTACAAAAGCAGAAGAAAGAATATAAATGCAAGTATTTGTTAATGACTAAATTAGTATTTAAATTGTTTATGTTTCTTACCATACGACGCCTGTGCTCCTGAATAGAAATGGAACCAGCAGTGTGACAGGAGAGGCCCGTGCCACGACTGCCCTTCTCAGATCGGCGGTTCATGCTGGCTGATGCAGACCTACTGATCCATGCCTCGGACTGCCACGTCAGCTGCCAGCTGGCCCAAATACCCTCCGGGATATGCCCTGGACGGTCACCCGAACTCCTCCAACGATAAAGCATGTCAGAGTATCGGCGTGCCGCAAGAGCATTCCATGCTGCCCTAATGGCATCATGAATAGTAGGGTTCCACATAAACTTCTTCTGCATTGAAATAAACAGTTAGTTTTAGAATATATTAAGATTAGAAAATTTTATATCAGTTATAAAATGTATTTAAAAAGTTTACCTGAAACTCTAAAAAATAAAACTCCCTCGTGGCCGCAGATACATGGTGCCAATCGTAGCCACTGGGATCAGCACGGCTCTGAAATATAGAGCTTATCCGACTCAATACAGTATGCTGCTCAATAAAGCTATTAAAAAAACTAATTAAAATAAGTAATTAACTTAAAAACATAAACATATAGTTACAATTAGTATATACTTACATCCCATCGGCATCCAATCGAAGTACGGTGCGACCGACTATAGAAGAACTCTAGAGGTCTGCGCCGATCGGGTAGAGGAAAATACAGGGTGAGCGTCGATGCCTGGAGAGGCGAAGTCCGTGCGTCAGGCCTGGTAGTGGGATGTGACGTAGCAGGACTATGTCCGTCAGGGGTAGATCTACCTCGGTCCATCATACTGTAAATACTAAAGATTAATGCAATGCAATATAATTATGAATAATTAATAAACATACAAAAATTAAACACTTATAAAAATAAATCAAAATTTAATGAACCTATATTTTTAATCAGTGTCATTTGTTTCGTGAAATGTTGGTTCAACATCCGATGCTGTATCGGACTGTGATTCAGTTTCATTATCATCGGAAGGAAACCAAACGTTTGCATCCTCAATTTCTTGGACATCACCATTTGGATCTCTAAGTGATGTTTTAGGAGCCCTTGTGTCGTCCTCAATTGCATGCATTTCCATCTCATCATCTTGAAATGCAGGGCACTCAGTTGATTGACGTGATGAACTCTCATCTAATATGATTGTTGAACGTGGAACAATTTTAGAAACAACCCACCAATCTCGCTTGTCGTTGCGCAAACTTGGATATCCGCAGTAAAACACTTGCTGAGCTTGGGATGCAAGAATGAATGGTTCATATTTCTGCAATCTTCATCGATGGTTTAGTTCAACTAGATTGTAGTCGTTATGAACCCTTTTATCGACAGGAATTGTTGGATCAAACCAATCACAACGAAACAATACATTTCGTTTCATAGGTCAACCGGGATATTCAACTTCGACCACCTCTACTAACTTTCCGTAATAATCCTGCAAATTTGCTCCAGCACTTTCTCCTTTAACACATACGCCCCAATTCTGTGTCTCTCTTGAAGATGCTAGTCGTGATGCTAGTGTTCAATTTGAAATTTGTATCCATTAACAAAATAGCCAATATAGGTAGTTACGGTCTTCAATGGCCATTGTGCTAGGCATTTAATAAAATATTGTCGGTTGTGAACCAAGGACCGTTTACCTATAAATTAATAGCTATTAACAATAAATTCAAAAAATAAAAGCCATTATTGTAATTGATTGAGTAATAGTACTCACAAATTAATAAAACCAATAAGCAAACTCCGTTTCTAACTTTTGTCCAATGGCAATTTGACTGATGCTGGATCCATCTATCGTTGTCTATCACAATACATCCTTAAAGGATTATAACAATTAAAACTTCTGTTAGCAATTAAATAGTATGGTATTTTATAATTTAAAGTAGAAGTTCTAATTAAGCAATTAATGAACTGTACATATACTTACTCAATGTATGGGTCGACTTCTCTACAGTTCATTAGGATGTAATAATGTGCTGCATTATACTCCACATCGCTTAATTGTCTTGACTTCTGCCTCCCAAATTAACAGCCGATACTTTTAAATATTGATATTCTACCGTCAATAGGTTCTCCTTCGTCCACACATATGTCATCGTTATGACCAAGATTGCGGGTCCTCGTATGAACGTGACCCTCAAAGTAATGTGAGGCAAAAGTTGAAACTTCTTCAACCAAGTGTGCATTGCATATAGAACCTTCAACCCTTGCCTTATTCCGCACATTATTTTTTAACTTCTTAAGATACCTATATGTAAAGTTAAAAATATAAATAAACCAACTTCCTCGCATAAATAAAATAATATTTGAAATGTCAACATGTATTACTGATTTGGGTGTTTACCTCTCGAAAGGATACATCCAGCGATACTGCACGGGACCAGCTATACGTGCTTCATATGGCAAGTAAACCAAATGCTCCATTGAGTCAAAAAAACTTGAAGAAATATTTGCTCCAGCTTGCATAAAAAATTGGAATTTCCTCCTCAAGCCTTTCCATGGATGCAGAAGTAATGACTGCGGCAGATAACTCCTTAAAGAACAAGTTGAGCTCTGTCAATGCCTTCCACACATGTTGCGGAAGCAACTCACAAAAAGCTATGGGCAATAACCGTTGCATGAAAACATGACAGTCATGACTCTTCATGCCAAACAACTTGAGCTTATGCATGTCCACACACCTACCGATATTTGAAGTATAACCATCAGAAAATTTTAATCCTCTAATCCAGTTACATAATGTTGGGAGAGTTAATCCCCGAGGCATGCATATTTTAAAATTTGATAACAATTATCAATGCAGAAATTTAAAGATTACATATTAATCTTTCTAACATGCATCAAGATCATATCTTTGCCTTATATTATAAGATCGTTTGATCTAAATATTGCATATAAATTAAATAATTAAGATCATATCTTAATCTTCAAGATGAGAAGTCATACTACTCATCTTGAAGCCTGCCTTAAGATCTAAGGATCAAATCACTCACCTAAGAACAGTAGGTAAATCCTTTGTGCTCTGCAGCCGTTCAATCGTCAGGCCTCTAGTATTGTCCACGCAAAGGCCCCGAATTATCGGATTCCCGGGAGTGCTAGCTCGCGGAAAAACAATTTTGCTGATCTTGAATTCTTCCACTTGAATCTTCCTCCAAGATCCACCAAGCTTTTGCTAACACTAAAATCACACCAGAATTTTCTATTCTAACTCTTAGAACTATAACACTTGGTTCTAACTGTTTAGAATTTTTTGATCTCTTTTGATCTTGTGTTATGTTATCTGGTGAGGGATGTCCTCTATTTATAGTTTCATATTAGCCAGCCTATTGAATTCTAACATTTAGAATTCCGCTTTTTTTGTGAAAACCAAAGAGACATATTAAATTCACACACTTATCAATGCATGAAGAGTTGTGTGGAGTGCTCTTCCAAAGAGGCACATTAATTCCCACGCTTGTCAATGCACGGAGAGTTGTGGAGTGCTCTTCCAAAGAGGCACATTAATTCACACACTTGTCAATGCACGGAGAGTTGTGTGGAGTGCTCTTCCAAAGAGGCACATTTTAGCAAAAATTATTTTTTCTTGAACTTGGGAATCATTTGAAGAAGACTAAAAGTTATAAATTAAATTTTCATGAGAATTTAGTTTCTCATGAGATGAGATTTTAGTTATCTTATCATGCGAGAAAACCTTTTTCACACATGGGGTTTGGATTTTTGGTTTTAAGCTAATTTGAATTTATTGGATTAAACCAATATAGATCATGGTCCTAGCCCAAATCAAATTTGGCTAATCCTAAATCTATTTAAATCCAAATCAAAATAATTTTAAATCAATATTGAAATTGATTAGTCCTTCGAATAGACTTAAACCAAATTGAATCTTATTCACTTGTACTTAATCCAATTGAGATAATTCAATCAATCAAATTGATTAATTAAATCATTTACGATTCTCAATCGTTGATCAGCAAATAGATCATCCTAGGAAACTTCTATGCGTGTGACTCTCTAGGTTCGAACCTAAGCCGGTAGCATAGAAACAATTTTCTATACTAATCGATGTGCCCATCTAGCAATGGAACCTGACGTCCGGATAGGTCGAAGAGTTGCCGAGCAAACTCCAAGAACCCTAAGAAACAGTTACCGTATAATTCATCCTCTTGACCACAAATGCTAAGGATGGCTTAAGAGCCTGTCAACTCTAAACAGCAAATCCATAAAGTGATTTCAATTTTAGTGATCATGTGACTTTCACATGAAGTGCCTTGGCCAAGTCTTGCTAAATTGAAGCACAAGCATTTCTCCTTTTAATGGGATAGGTCAAATTCCATCTTGATCCACAACTGACTACCACAAGTACTTGACTGCACCCAGTAACCTTTCGTAGCTGGATTAGAAATCCAGTGGTCTGGCACCTAAGTACAATGAGTTTCATGTAAGCCACTGGTTGTGATCTTAGGTCTGAAGGATACTTATACCTATATCTTCTCGGATTAACTCTTGTCAGTAGAGTATTCGGAAATGAGTCACGTTCGGTGAAATGTACTCCAACACTTTCACGTGTATGTCATACCACTATCTCTACACTCCTTGGTTAAGAGGATAACCAACAAATATGATATACAACGTTCTATAATTGATAGTACTATGGCCCTGTCATAGTATATCATTTGGTCGCGAACTCTTTTAAGGACCTTCAAAGATAAATCCTCCTTTATCGTGAAGGAAGATCCTGAGGGCTTCATTACTATTAGGAGTTTTAAGAAGATGTTCTTGTAATGAATAAACTGAAATAACTTTTATTAATATATCAATTTATATACAATTTATATCAGCACAATCATCAAATGATTGGCTTTAGGATACAATTCCCAACAAACTCCCACTTAGCCTAAAGCCACTCATTACAGTATCTAATACCCATCTTCAATTTATAGTCATCAAACTCCTTGATGCTGAGTGCTTTAGTAAATGGGTCACCTAGGTTTTCCATTCCATCAATCTTCTAAAGATTTATGTCACCTCGGTCTACAATCTCTCGTATAAGATGAAACCGATGCAGTATGTGCTTGGTGCGCTGATGTGCTCGTGGTTCCTTTGCTTGAGCTATGGCACCAATACTGTCACTATACAACAGACTGGTCCTTCTATGGAAGGTGCCACTCCAAGCTCGGAGATAAACTTTCGCAGCCACACAGCTTCTTTCGCAGCATCTGATGCAGCGATGTACTCTGCCTCGCACACCGAATCTGCCACTGTATGTTGCTTGAAACTTTTCCAGCAAACAGCTTCACCATTTAGGATAAAGACAAAACCCGGATACACTTTTGCTATCATCATGATCTGATTGGAAACTGGAATCAGTATATCCAACAAGTTTCAAATCAGACTCTCCATAGACTTACCACTGGTCCTTAGTATTTCTCAAATACTTAAGGATTGTCTTAACAACTTGCCAGTGTTTTTCTTCTGGATCAGATTGGTATCTACTCACTACTCCTAGTGAGTATGCCACATCTGGTCTTGTACATGTCATGGTGTACATAATCGATCCTAGTGCCGAAGCATATGGAATTCGACTCATACGTTCTCTTTCATTAGGAGTTGTCAGATAATCCTTCTTAGAAAGATGAATTCCATGGCCTATCGGAAGATAGCCTTTCTTGGAATTCTCCATGTTAAACCTCTTTAGCACTGTGTTAATGTACGTAGATTGGGATAAACCAAGCATCCTCTTAGATCTATCTCTATAGATCTTCATCCCGAGGATGTATGATGCTTCTCCCAGATCTTTCATGGAGAATTGTGATGATAACCATGTCTTTATTCCTTATAATGCAGGGACATCATTCCCGATTAAGAGAATGTCATCCACATATAATACAAGAAATACAATAACGAACCATTAGCCCATTTATAAATGCAAGGTTCTTCTTTATTCTTAATAAAGCCATAAGATTTGATCACTTTATCAAATCGTATGTTCCAACTCCTAGATGCTTGCTTAAGTCCATAAATAGACTTCTATAGCCTGCACACTTTAGATCATCTTCAGATATAAAACCTTCAGGCTGTATCATATACACCTGTTATTCTAAATCACCATTTAGAAAAGCGGTTTTAACATCCATTTGCCAAATCTCATAATCTAAGTGTGCTGCTATAGCTAGCATAATCCGAATGGATTTCAGCATTGCCACAGGAGAAAACGTTTCATCATAGTCAATACCATAATGTTGACGATACCCATTGGCAACCAGATGTGCTTTATAGGTCTTAACCTTTCCGTCTGCACCTCTTTTCCTCTTGAAAACCCACTTACACCCTATGGATTTTATCCCTTCGGGTGGGTCAACTAATGTCCATGCATTATTGTCCTTCATGGAATCAAGTTCGGATTTCATGGCATCAAGCCATTTATTAGAGTCCATCCTTTGCATAGCATCCATATAAGTGATCGGATCCTCGTTGTTCTCATCGAGTTCAACAGGATCATTGTTCTGGACCAAGAAACCTAAGTATCTGTCCGGTTGATGTGGTACTCTACCAGATCGCCTTAATGGTGCATCTAAAATGGGTTTTGAGTTTGATCTAATCAACTCAGATTCTAAGGGTTCACTGGTTTGTATTGTTCCTTCTACTTGATGAACTTCCTCAAGTTTAATATTAGAGCTATTTGTTCCTTCACTAAGGAACTCCTTTTCAAGAAAACTGCTCTATTACTAATGAACAACTTTTGTTCTTCAGTATTGTAGAAGTAATATCCTTTGGTTTCTTTTGGATAGCCGATGAAAAAAACATTTGTAGATTTGGGTTCAAGTTTGTCTGATTTTGCACGTTTCACATAAGCTGGACACCCCCAGACTCTCAGATAGGTGATTACCGATTTATGTCCATACCACATCTCATGTGGAGTTTTTGAAACAGACTTACTTGGAACCTTATTGAGAATATAACAAGCTGATTCTAATGCATA
>UESW01003448.1:0-27302 GCA_900491605.1 Calamus simplicifolius
ATATATATATAGATATAGCTTTCCTATGAAAACATTATGTCTATATGGATTTTATTCGTGGTTTCTCCTTGAATGGCTGAAGTACTCTTTAAATTTGCACGTCTTTAAAGAAAGACCAGTTATCCTTTGAGCCTATTCAAAACCTTTCTTGTTTGTATCCCCCCCCCCCCATATCCTAAACATCTGCATCTTGATTTATCTGCGAATCTAGTTGAGTAAGTATATATATATATCTTTCCTATGAAAACATTATGTCTATATGGATTATTCGTGGTTTCTCCTTGAATGGCTGAAGTACTCTTTAAATTTGCAAGTCTTAAAGAAAGACCAGTTATCCTTTGAGCCTATTCAAACTTTCTTGTTTGTCCCCCCCCCCCCCCCCCCCATATCCTAAACATCTGCATCTTGATTTATCTGCGAATCTAGTATATGAAGACTAAATTTTGTTGAACATAAGACGATTTTTCACTGGTTTTTTTTTAATTCATCCAAACCATCCACTAACTAGTTCATGGACCTGCTTGACTTCTTTATGAGTATTTTCCAATAGAGGTTTGAAAAGAACTTTGGTAGAATTACTTTTTAAAATTTCATTCTTGATGCAAATATTGTTTGTATCTTTAAAGAAAGATCACTTGTTTTTTAGTTCTGCGGAAACATCTTGATTGCTTTCCTTTTCTTTTCCTTCTCTTTCAACGTTGGATTATTTTTTGTATTTCTATATGAAGCACATAAAATCTGCCGATAGCCAAATTTTACTAAATTCTGCTGTTGCTAGTAACTGATCCTGCACTTTAATCCAAAACTATTTTGTTGTTATCCCCCCCCCCCCCAAGCAGGCCCAAAATAAGGACTAATCTGAGCAACTTGTATGATGAAACCCTTTAGTTTCCTTTAAAAGTTTATTTCTTTTTAAAGAATGGGTACAAATAAAAGTAAAGAATAACACAAGTTTTGTGCATAGATTTACTTCTGCAAGATACGGTGGTCATCACAATTTTCAGGAGCTCTCATCTCTATATACATTGTTTTCTTGATCAGGTTCAGCATCAAGGAGAAATCTTCCTGACAAGTTTGCGACCTCTTTGTTACATCAATTCATGAAGACAAGAGACAGACATATGATAATGACTAGACAAATTCGCAGGTAGTTCAATTTCACTGCACTGAATATCTTAGTCCTTATCCATGGATATTTTCTTTTATATTTGAGACATTGTTGGACCGAATGTATCAGTTAATTTTACTAAGATACAAGCATGACATTGTACATTTGTACCATGACAACACCCATCATGAGCTTGAAAAGATGTATGGTCAGGTCAACAGCCCACAAGCTTATGCAAAGTTATGCTATGGACTTTTGTATAATTCCTAAACTAGATTATCCCGGATTTTTTAGTTGCTTGTATTTTTTTCAATCTCTAAAACACTAGCCCTTTCTCTTAAGAATAAGTATATTACATACTATGAATGTTTTGAACATGCATAACTGTTTTTGATAGGCATCATTGGTAATTTATGCATGGTATCATATCATCATAGTGAATAAATAAAAACATTATTAACATTGACAAATCCTATACAAGTTACAATTTTTGAAAGCTTGGATCTACTAAATATTACTTTTTTGTTTTTTAATTTCAGGTTGCTATGTATTGCTTTACATAAAATAGCCTTTTCAAGTGTTGACACGTTGTATTACATAGCAGTTCTGAGTTCTAAGTTACAAATAGCCGCTAATTTTCAGGTGCTCAATGACATCAGGAACACAACATAATTTAGCTTCACATGAAGAAGTGTTAGCCTTTATCAAATCGACATTTGGTGAACTTAAAGGTAAACTATTGGCTTTCAATATTCTGGAATACGTCTCCTTGCATGTGTTCCTATGACTTTTAACATCTACATAATGTTCTTATATGTGGAAGCTTTTATGCTTTAACCCCAGTTGTGATGATATAATGGGTCTATTGCAAGAAATTATGTTTCTGTCCTCTTGCCAATTCTTCTTTTCTCTTCTAATTGTCAAGTTATTAATGTACCTAGGTTCTGTAGCCAAATAATAATAATCTACTTAAGTTTGTTTGGCTCAGGGGAAAGTGATTAGTTTCCTGCATGGTTAATAAAAATCTAGTGAAATGGCTGTAGGTGACATCCATTTATAAGGGCTGTAGGTCTGGGATTAGAAACCACCAGTGATAGGTTGCAACTCCTTTTTTTTTTTTTTTTTGTTACAGCCGGGCGATCACACCATTCTGGCGCGAGTCAAGCCCGAAGCATCAGAGTACAAAATTTGCTGTAATAAAACAGGACAAGGAATCCCATTATGCCAAATCCACCTGCCAGGGTTGCGAGCGACAGCAGCAGCAACATAATCAGCCGCAGCGTTGGCTTCCCGATAAATATGCTGAATCTGAAAAGCACTAGTAGACTGAAGAGTGACTAGAATATCTTTAACCAGAGGATTAAGGCCAGAATAGAAGTCTCCCTCCCGCTTAATCCATCTGATAATCGTAAGTGAGTCACCCTCAAGAATCAGCCGACTGTAGCCCAAATTCCGAACAGCATGTGTGATACCAGCCCATGCCGCCTGTAGCTCCGCCATAGGAACCGAAATATCAATAGAGCTATGACCGCCAGCAGCTAGCAACTGCCCATTCGATCCTCTGATGACAAAACCTGATCCAGCAGAACGGTCAGAGACAGAGCCGTCAAAGTTCACTTTGACATAACCTGGAGGAGGGGACACCCAAGAAATGAAAACCGTGGTACGGTTCGCTACCGAAGCAGCAGGGGAGTCCCAGTGGCCAGGTTCGTCAGTGTGAACAGGAAGGTAACAGCGAGTGTACTCCTGAGCATGAGAGAGAGCACATCGGATGATCGCCTGAGTAGAGACCGTCTCCTCAGCAAAGACGATCTTATTCCTGGTCAACCAGATATGATAAGCCACGTATGCAGATAATACACCCTGAGAGCAAGATCCATACCGAGGAGGCGTCCGAAGAGCATTCAGGAAGGAAAGCCGGATTGGACCATCCTCTAGCATCCATGGGTTAAAATTGATCATCTGCCATATCTGAGTTGCACGAGAACATAAAAATAGAACATGGTCAATAGATTCGTCCTGCATCCCACATATCGGACAGAGAGGTAATATGGAGAGACCCCGACCAGCCAGAAGAGAACAAGTAGGTAAGCGATCCCACTTGATCTTCCACAAGAATAGCTGAATTCTTGGGTGAACAGGCAATCTCCAAATCCAAGCAGCATCTCTAAGGCCATCTTCCTGAGGGCGGAATCTGGCCACCAAATCTCTAGTAGGAGCATAAGGAAGACAGGATCGACGCCACAGTCTATGATCCGGCCCGGCACTAATAGGTAGAGGCATGGCCAAAATCCTATGAGCAAGCTCCACTCCAAATAACCGTAGAACCATGGAAGTGTTCCAAGTAGCACTCTCCTGACTGATCAGAGAAGAGACATGCAAAGTGGGATGTACTTCAGAGCTTATAAAAGTCGGCCATCGAGATAAGGGAAGATCAGCTATCCAAGAGTCCTGGACGACATCAACTGACCTCCCATCCCCTATCATCCAGTGAATATCAGTCATGACAGTCGGGGCGGCCCGGCAGATTGCACGCCATAAACAGGAACAACCACGAGGGATAATAACATCCAACCCCGAAGACCAACCACCATATCTACCCCGCATGACTGTACTCCATAAGCAATGAGGGTCCAACAGGAATCTGGAAGCATGCCTAGCAATGATAGCCTCTCGACAGAGCACCAGGGATTGAATCCCCAACCCACCTTCACTTATCGGCAAACAGACCATGTCCCAGGCCAGTAAATGAATACCATGACCTCCCTGCATCGATGCCCACAAGAAGTCCCTAATACGTCTCTCAAGCCGACGAAGGAATAAAGTCGGAATCAGAGCATTGGATAACAAATAGATAGGGAGCGAAGTAAGGATGGAACGAATTAAGGTGATACGTTCCATCATAGAAAGGCCCGACACCTGCCACCGATCCATCCTAGCAGAGATCCGGCGCTCAAGGTCTCCAAAGTCCTGCTGCGTGGGCCGACGTCCCGTAAGAGGGGTGCCTAGATAGGTCAGGCGATCTGCAACAGTCGAAATCCCTAACAACAGAGAATAGTAGCACGACAGCGGGGAGAAACAGAGGGCTGAAACAGAGGATGGATTTCTGTAAGTTGATCCTTTGACCTGATGCCCGACAATAAGCCTGAATGATAGCCGAATAGGTGGTTGCATTTTGAACAGAAGCTGGGCTAAGCAGGATGCAGTCGTCAGCGAAGAGAAGGTGGGTTAGAGGATGAAGCCCCGGCATGTACGGTTGTAATAAAGATCCTCCAACCGCCTGATTAAGAGCACGAGACAGGTCGTCGGCGCATAGAACAAACAGAAAGGGAGAGAGCGGACATCCTTGTCGGAGACCAACAGCAGAGGAAAAAAACTCAGTCGGACTACCATTAATGATGATAGAAAAGGTGGGCCCTTGGACACATGCCATAATCCACTCAATGAAATGATCATCAAACCCAAACGCCTGTAAAGACTGACGCAGAAATATCCAGCTCATCCTGTCATAAGCTCTCTCCATATCCAACTGAACAGCCATAAGAGATTGCCGACGAGAGGCGCGCTGGAGGTCATGCATAAATTCCTGAGCAATGAGAGCATTATCTGAGATGCTGTGACCACGGATAAAGGCACCCTGCTCCATAGAGATAATCCTTGGAATCAGCCCCTGCATACGAGTAACAATAATACAGGCGCAAACTTTATAGAGAGTAGTACATAAACTTATCGGCCTATAATGTTGAGGAAGCAGAGCATTAGCTTTTTTTGGGATCAGAACAAGAAATGTCCTCTGCCAATCCGGAGGAATATGTCTGGAAGAGAAAACATCCTGAATAGCCGAGGTAACATCCTGCCCAACAATATCCCAGTAGAAGCGGAAGAAATAAGGCGGAAAACCATCAGGTCCCGGGGCTTTATCAGGACCCAAAGCCCAAACAGCATTACGAATCTCCTCCGGCAATACCTCCCTAGTCAAGCTAGCATTCTCGCTATCCGAGACTCTAACATCCCGAGTGCCAGTGATAATGGGAGAGTCAGAGCCAGAGACTTCCGACCAGCGAGACTGAAAGAAATGAAGAACCTGCTCTCTAATAGCCTCCTCATCCTCCAGAATAGTACCCTTTGCATTACAAATACGCCTGATACGATTGACTGCACGCCTGGCAACAGTGGCCTGATGAAAGAACCTGGTGTTGCGATCACCTTCCTTTAACCACTGAATCCGAGACCGCTGACGCCAATAAGTCTCCTGCTGCCAAAGCAACGAATGATGCATAGCCAAATTACTCCTTAGAGCCTGAAGATCAAACTCCGATAGCTGACCCTCCTCATCCTCCTTAACCTGAAGAGTAGAGATGACAGCTTCCACCGCCTGGACATTCTGCATTGGGTTTCCCACTTCTCTTCTCTGCCACCATAATAGTCTACGCTTAGCAAGCTCTAATCGTCGGGAGAGACGATAAGTAGGATTCCCTCTGACTGGCATATGCCACACCTGCCTAATCAAAGATCTGGCTGAAGAATAGTGCGTCCAAAATTGTTCGAACCGAAAGGGCCCCTTCCTATAGGATGACCGCTCCGTAGAGATGAGAAGGGGACAATGGTCCGACGCAATCCGCGGGAGGTGGGTATTGGTAGCACAGGCAAAGGACTGCATCCAAGAAGAAGAAGCCAAAGCCCGATCCAATCTTTCCAACACACGGCAGACCCGCTTCGGTTATTACACCAAGTAAACTGCGGTCCAGAATAACCCAAGTCAATAAGACCCGCCGCAGAGATAAATGAACGAAATTCCATGGAATTCGGAGAATCTACAAATCGGCGACCCCCCGCTTCTCAGAAGCATCCAAAATACAATTGAAATCACCAGCAATAAGGGTCGGAAAACCCTGGGCCAATAACGTGTGAATCTCCGACCAGAGACTGCGTCGCTGATGAAAATCAATGCTGGCGTAGACTCCCAGAAGCAGCCAAGGCAGAGAAGATTCTTCAGAGATGACAAGGCCTACTTGCTGATGATTATGATGAAAAGCATCAACACGGATGGCAGGGTTCCGCCAGAGAGCCATAATGCCCCCAGATAGCCCAGTAGCTTCAATAGCATAGGAAGACCAGTCATGGGAGACCCGACGCCGGAAACGTTGCATGCTAAGGCCCGACAACCGAGTTTTCCAGCAAAATACAAATATCAAAATGATGAATCTGCAAAAGCCTACCAAAGGAGGATCGAAAAGATGGTTTCAATGCTCCTCGGACATTCCATATAATAATCTTCATTAATAAAAAGCAAGGGATCATCAAATCCCATCCTGGGCTCCCGTCATAATCAAATCTGAAAGGTCTCCCGAGTCAGGACACAGCAACTGGAGATCCTGATCCGCCATCTGCCTGAGGACAGGATCATTGGATACTGGTTGCAGAACTGACTCCATTGGAGCATCTTCAGCCAACTGTTTAGTAGGGGACCCTTTTACCCGAGAGATAGAAGGGGAGTCAGATATAGAGGCTTTCAGAGATGTGAAGGCAACCTCATGAACATCCAAGGTTCCTTTCTTATAGCAGGGGGGCAGAGTCATCGTATCAGGAGATCCACTTATTACCCCAGAGCTTTTAGGAATAACCGCCTTTCCTTTTCCCTTTCGTTTCTCGGATTTAGAAATTGACCTAGGCGCCGGGCAATCAGCTTGTCTGGCCCTCTTGAGGGGACCAGGGAAAGCATCCTGACTGCCCTGAGGAGGACCAGAGGCCAAACTCGATCCGAGGGAAACAAAGGGGTTCTTTAACACCAATACATTAGTCTTAGCCTTCAATTGGGACCCCTCCTTAGCTGAGTTCAGGCAGACCTTCTGAACTTCAGTTGATTTGGCACAGGAAGCTGACTCCTTCAAAGCACATTCAGACCCTGAAGCTGAACATTCCTTAAAACCGGCACAAGGTGACTCTCCCGGCACAAACCCTGAAGCTGAACATTCAGAGGAAGGAGGGGCCAGGGGGTCGATCAGGCTAAATCCAGGGGAACCATTCATCTCAGCCATTTCAAAATCCTGCTCAGAGGCCTTGTTCCCGGCACGCTGGACACCTCCCGGCACGCAGTTATTCCCTGAACCTCCTAGCTTCATCTCACACTCTGCAGTCACTGGGCTGAATCTGGGATAATGACAATCTTGGAAGAAGGATGGGCTCTCCTACGAGCAATCTTCACTGGAGAATTCCATCCCTCTGCACCTACAACACCCGAACGGCGCCCCCCAGGGAAATGCTGAGCAGGAACAGAGCCAATGGAAGCCCCCTGAGCCGTCAAGATCGGCTTCCTCTTCTCCTCACGCTGGGATTCAACAGCAGGCTTTCTTTGACGAATAGCAGCTATCCAAGGGCCATAGATCGAAAGGGACGCAGCAGCCTCTTCACCGTTCCCAGTCAACAAGGAGCAAGGGCCACTCAGATGAATCGAGCCACAGAGAGGACAGATCCCCTCCAGACTCTCATATGCGAACTGTTGCCAGAAGATTTGATGGGTTCCCTGAATGCGCATCCCCGGCCGGAGAGGACAACGGAGATCAATCCGGATACAAACCCTAGCGAAGCCTCCTCTGTTCTTCGCCACTGTGGGAGCATCCGCACATATAAATTGCCCAGCAGTCTCCACTGTCGCCCTGAGGAACTCCTCCTTCCAGAATTCCATCGGCAAGTTAGGTAATCTCACCCACACCAGAGCTGAAGGGACGGATTCCTCCGACGGGATGAATTCAGGCGACCATGGTTCCGTCCCGATGACTTGCCCATTGATAGTCCATGGCCGATTTAGCACCAGGGAGCAAGCATCCGGATCTTCGAACCGGAAAATATGGCATCTAAATGCCAAGCTGATAGGGGCGATGACCCCCTGAACACCGGCGCGCCGGAACTCTCGGAGGAAAGCTTCCGCCGGAACCCAACGCTGATAGGATCGAACAAGAACAGCCCTAGACTGCCATTCAACAATCTCAGCCTTCAATTCCGACGCTGGGAAACCCGACAACATCTGGAAAGGAGGCCTCCAGCCTCGCCACCTCCGCCGGAGTTGGTGCCGACGAAACCCAGGAGAACCCGGACGACATCCCCTTCCTCCAGCAGACCCTCCTCCGGCTACCCCATCAGACGCCATAGATGGAAGGGGGAGAAGGAAAGAACGAACCCAGAGAAAGCACAGACGGGCACACGGGAGCACGCCGGAGATCGGAGAAGAAGAAGTTTCCACGCACGAATCTAAAAGCACTTCAACCAGAGAAACCAGAGAGAAGACGCGCACGATCCTTAAAGCACACGATCCTTAAAGCACTCTATCGTATTGTTTGATTTGCAACTCCTTTAGTAATCATTCTTTTGCTCTATGGTCCCTTATGTAATCTCTCTTTTTTTTTTTTTCTATGAGAGGAAACTCACTAGTGTGATATCTCCATTTCTTTTATATGAAATGGTTTGTGGGACACAAAGCTATTGAGTTAATATCATAAGTTTGAGTATCTTCAAGCATTGGCCAACAGAAAAATAATCTGTATACTGTGGCACAAATGAGTTTCATGAACCGGGGCCAAGTTGTTGGATTGGCTAGTTATCTGTTTTATTTTATGATGTTATAAATATTAGAAGGAGATTAAGTTTCATGGAGCAAATTAGGGGAAACATTTTACCCTTGTAGTGCAAATAAAAAGAATATACTGAACATCATACCTTTCATGTTGCATGACTTTTGTTTATTTTCATTTACCTTTGTAATGCAGGACCAAATCATCATTGGCTGAATAATGTAGATGGCAGCATAAAATCTTTCAATCAAGATGGGATATTTTTAGTGCTTGTGAATGCATCTCTTGACGATTCCGCATCACATAGCCATCATGATCGTATCTTTTCAATTGAAAGAATAAAATTGTTTCAACAGAGGTAGTTGTGTCTAGGCACATCACTTGTATTTATATAGTTCTTTTGTATCTATATACTTTGTTCAACATGTAAAATAGTTATTTTTGTACTTCTCTTCTTGCAGGTACCCAAAACTTAACGTTTTTGCTTTGCAATGTAGAAGTTCAGTCAATTCAATTGCTACTTATACTCAGCTAACTCAAACTATTGTAGAGGAGTATGTTACATATCCTGTCTTGATATCAGAGAAGAATTTTGCTAAGGTGAGGCATGAATCTTTATTTGTGAGTTATTGCACAAATTAGCATCTTAAGTATTCTACCATCCTTATGTGCCTTCCCTTTTGGCCAAGCATCTTCCTTGCAGTACATCCATATTGTCAATTAGTCACCAGAATCTTCTTGAAGCAAGGCTTTCCCAATCTCAAGGATATAGGTGCTGGCCAAAGTTGACTAACATGTGACATGCCAATTTGGCATGGTATGGTTTGATATGGAGCTAAAAGTCCTTTTAAAATATATATATATATTTATAGGTTTGGCATGGCAATACAAGCGTTAGCATAGTGCAACATGGCATGGCCAGCCGCTAGCTGACATGCCTTGTGCCTGCGGAACTTAAATTTTTATCATTCTTCTTCAAAAATTTTATGGGAATCTGAACATGTTATTTTTTCCTTAATGTTGTTATGACATGCCATCTTTTGTGAAATTTTTCTAGTTTTAGGTTTATGCATCTTATTCTTTACCTTTTGTTTTAAATGAAACCTTCTTCCTGCATGTGTCAAAGAAAGAGACTAAGAGACTCGAGAAATTTGAGTATGACCCTTAGTTTTATTGTTTGCCAACCAATGCATCTTCACTGATGATCAAAATGACCAAAAAATGCCCTTCATTAAGCATGCCTATCAAAAAACTTATTTCATTTTTTGATCCATAACAGAAGAAAAATGTGATTTGGTCTCCTTACTTGAACCCATGTCTTTTGTGTATAATTACTTTGTGTGAATCATAAGTTTCAAGTAAGCAACTGATTTGACTGTGATGTGAATTTTCCCAATTTTAAGGCTAAATATTCATTCTATTTTTTGCTACCTTTTTGTTGGAATTATATTTTTTGGATGTGTTCAGGTGACAAATGGTGGATGCTACTTGCTATTTAAAGGCTCTACAAATCGTTTGTTCCATTTTAAGCTAGATGAAGAGCTTGGAATCCTTGCAAAAGGTAACCCTCTTGCAGTCTTTTTGTGGATAATAGTTCAGTATCTATAACTATCATTTCACAGTATATGGAAAAATCTAAGCAGTCGACCATAAGAAAGTCCTTTCTTTGATTAAATCATGTGATTTAGGCATTTGTTTGTTTCCATGGATTTTAATTCTTAAGTAGTTTTGATTTTCAGATCTTTATGGGCAATTTGAAACATCTGGTTGTCATAACAATGGCAACTTTGTAGAATAGTAAAATTATTTTCCTCACATGTAGGATTATTTTTCTGCTGTCTGCACATGTATACCATGTGAAATAGTATCAGCTAAATAAAATGAAGCATTAGTGGTTGAGGGACAATTCGGCCAAGCTATTGATTATGAAGTCAAACCGATGACAATAATCAGCTGGTAGAACCTAGAGCAAGTTTAACTGGCTGGTTATCTTTGTGAGATGTCCAGAGCAAACTATGGTTATCTAGCTGATGGTTATCTAGCTGATATGCACTAAAATGAGTGTTAGATTCACAAATAGTGGATAAAATGGCGGACAATTTTTGTAAGGCATTATGTGATTATTCACATGAAAAATTAAAGGATGCCCCCATAAGCAGAGGGCTGCTATAAATGCTACCAGTTAAAAGGAAGAGAAATAGGCCTAGGAGAATATCAAACTTGCTCTTGCAGACATTTTCTTAATGCTTATTCTTATCCTGTTTGCAAATTCAGATCTTGTGACTGATCTGACTGGACCAAAAAAATCATATTTTATTTAAATTAGCAGTAGCATTTTAATAAGACTTCTGACATTCTATATATAATTGTTGTAATACTCAAACTAAGTTTTATATAAGGTCATAGGAACGTGAAAAGATGTTATACTTCAACAAGATTCCTTGTAGTGATGTAAATAAATTAGTAACCTTGAAACTAATGCTACTAGCTTGTTAATCATCTTTGTTGAAGCAATTTTGTTAAGCATTACTTAATAGAATTTGATATTACCATCTTCATGATCCAATGATGGCGAAGTGTATTCAAATCTATCCTTGAAAATTGAACCATGATGACAGTTTAGTAAGTCTTGTTCCAACTTATTGTTGCCAAATCACTCCTGGAATGCGTCGGGCGAGAGAAGCTTCCTGGGCCTACAGAGGAATGACTAGATCACCTTCTTCAACCGGAGACCTGCAAGAAAGTCCCGGACTAGTGGTTCCGGCGGGGACCCTCCGATGCTCAAGTCAGCGACTGAGAGAACAGGATTAGAAATGAGAGTAGAGATTTCCTCCCCCTCTTATTGGGGGTCGGGGTCTTTATATACATGTTCGGGGGTCCCTCTTATCCTTCGTCGATAACAGCCGAATCATATCTTCTGTTAAGATCGGCTCCATAGGTAGGCGCATAGCTGCTAAACGTGTGCCATAAGTATCGGCAACTGTTCATAGTATTTCGGTAACCACCCGTGATCTTGGCAAAAGAGAAACGGGTTGGCGGGCCACGTGGAAGTCCTGTGTGAACAGCGATGGGTGATAAAGCTAGTCACGTGGGCTCCAAGGTGCAGCCATTGGGGCAGAAGATGACGTTTGGAGTTGAAGCCAGCTGTTCCTCGTAGAGCATTAATTATAGAATGCTTGCATAGCACTATTCACGTGCAAGGCACTGTTCACGGCCAAGGGGCTGAGGCCGAGGCCATAGGAGGCCGAGGGGAAAGGCCGAGGCCGAGGCGAGCTCGGCACTGAGGCCGAGGCTGTACATGGCCGAAGAAAAAAAGCCAAGGATGAAGCTGTTCATGGCCAAAGGAAAAGGCCGAGGCCGAAGCGAGCTTGGTGCTGAGAGCCGAGGCCGACACCAGCTGAAGAGTCCAGGCAAGCTTCGTGCTGGGAGCCGAGGCCGACGCCAGCGAAAGAGGCCGAGGCGAGCTTGGTGCTGAGAGCCGAGGCCGACGCCAGCGGAAGCTCGGGTGGCTGCAAGGCCGAGGGGAGCTCGGGCGCTTGCATGCCGAGGTGGAGCACGGGTGCCTTCAGGGCTGAGGCTGAAGAGCAGCACGGCCGAGGGGAGTCGGGGCTTTTCGTGCGGGTTCAAGGTGGACCTCGCTCTCACGGTTTCCCTCGTCTCCCTTGCCGAAGCCTCATTACATGCATGCGACTTCACGCACGTAATGCACCTGGAACGGGTCCGGACCCCTGCCTTGGAACGGAGCCGGGGGGCATAGCTAGAGCTGGAAAAAGATGATGCCAGCAAGGAAGAGCCGGGAGACGAGTTCGGGCCCCTACCTCGAAGTAGAGGCAAGGGCCAGAGGTCGCCGCGGACGAGACCATCGAGCCCGCTGAGGCCGGGGCTGCCGGGGCATGGAGTCTGGAGGCAGCTGGGAACGAGCAAGATGGCTGGGAGCAGGCGCCCGGGAACGGGGACGAAGCCGGATCCGTCTGGTTCCTTTCGTGGGAGGTCGGGATGGATCACCCGAGCTCGTGGCTCTTGTCGAAGCCTGAGGCGCAGCCGGGCGTCAACCACTCGGGGCCTCGGAGCAGAGACGAAGCCTCTGCCTCGGAGCGGAGCTGGGAGGCAGATCGGGGCTGAGTCGGCAACCGAGAGCATTGAAACGGGAGTTGGGAGCTCCTTGCCTTGACCTTCATCTCCCAAGCCAGCTCTAATCATGCCAAGAGGGGCCAACGTGGCTGGCATAAGATGATAACGCCTTAATGCCTGCCATAAATACATGCATGCAGGAAATTCCCAGGTAATGTAAGGAGGAGAGAAGCCGTTAAGGGACTCTCTCCAACTCATCTCGGCTATTAGATTTAATCCCTCCATCTTCGCTTTGGAGCTCGATTCTGGGAGGAGCCCGAAACCATCAAGAGAAGGTCGTGGAGTAGTCTGGAGGGGAGCTCGGAAGGCTGCGCGGAGATGGGAGCAGGACCCGTGCCAAGGAGTTGCAAGGACCCATGCACGTCTTACGGCTACGTGCATGGCTTTTGCTGTCCCACCATGACGCTGCCCGTTGTCCAGTCAAAGTCGGGATGGAGAGCTCGGGGCCGGAGTCGTCGGGAGATGAAGTCCAGGTCGGGTAAGGCCATGGAGGTTGGGATGATGCCAGGGAGGCTACCGCGGAATCCGAATGGCTGGGAGAGGACGGAGCAGCCACGGACGAATCGTCCGTGGCCGGGGAGGAAGCGGAGCCAAGCCACGGACGGAGGTCGGAGGAGTCGCCTGGGACATGCACGCAGCCTCATGCATGTAACGCTCCTCCCTTCATTTGTGACTATTAAGTGCATGTATATCTTGATATAGTCGAGAAATAAAATACGGGTCGAGACACAGTCGGTCCGCGGGAATACGTTGGAACCCTCGACACAGGACCCTGGTTAAGGGTGGCCCCCGAGCTCTGGGCGGCCTTTCGGTCCTGGGCGGCCCCTAGATCCTGGGCGGCCCTCGAGGTCTGGGCAATCTCCGACTTCTGGGCGGCCTTCAGGTCCTGGGCGGCCCACAGGGTCTGGGCGGTCCCCGACTTCTAGACGGCCTCCAGGGTCTGGGCGACCTCCCGGTCCTAGGTGGCCCCTAGATCCTGGGCGGCCCCAGGGTCTGGGCGATCCTCGACTTCTAGGCGGCCTCCAGGTCCTGGGCGGCCTTCCGGTCCTGGACGGCCCCTAAGTCCTGGACGGCCCCCGAGGTCTGGGCGATCCCCGACTTCTCGGCGGCCTCCAGGTCCTGGGCGGCCTCCCGGTCCTGGGCGACCCCTAGGTCCTGGGCGGCCCCCAGGGTATGGGCGGCCTTCCGGTCCTGGGTAGCCCCCAGGTCCTGGGCGGCCCTCGAGTCCTGGACGGCCTCCGGGTCTGGGCGGCCTTCCGGTCCTGGGTAGCCCCTAGGTCTTGGACGGCCTCCGGGTCTGGGCGGCCTTCTGGTCCTGGGTAGCCCCCAGGTCCTGGGCGGCCCCCGGGTCCTGGACGGCCCCCAAGGTCTGGACGGCCCCTAGGTCCTGGACGGCCTCCAGGGTCTGGGCGGCCTTCCGGTCCTGGACGTCTCCCTGCTTTGGGCTACAAGCTGTCGTGTCTGGAACAGAGCCCAAGGATTATCGGACATCATAGCGATTTAAATGGCTTGGATAAGACAAATGCCAGAACGTCACCATTCATCGAAAAGCTCAAATAAAGGAGATACTGAGCATCTATTTTAGAGTCAGAACTTTCCACTAACTCTGACATTCCCTGGGGAAGATCAAAACTCATCATGGCGATCCTTGACTTACAGGGCAAGTTCCTTAATGTCTCTGGCATTGATTAACAGTAAACTATCACATGGCAAGCCCTCGCTGTGGCTGACCACTAATCTTATATACTAATCTCACACATTAATCTCATTCGATAAGAAAAAGAAAAAGAAAGGAAAATATGACTTGACGCTGATGGCATAATGACGAAAGCCAGGGAGCGATCTTTTCTTCGGAAATTCAAGAAGTATAAAAGGGGCTGGAATTCAGAGAGGAGGGGGGATCTTTTCTTCCTTCAGCTGGAGATCTTGCACAAAGAAAATCTTTTTATCTTTCTAGTGATCAAGCATCAACAGATTGGCGCGCCAGGTAGGGGGGCGAACCTTCGACTCCTTCTGATAACTCTGATCTTCCCAGCATGAAGACGGGATCTCCGGAGGAAGACCTTTCCCAGGGGTCTGGGGGGCATCTCTCATCTCCTGATCGGATTGAGGGAACTCCTGACCCGACCGAGCTGGTCCGGCCAAGCCCTCCTGCTGCTTCCTTACCACCATCGGTATCAGCTACTCCCGAAGACCAGTTGGCCATCCTCACATAGCAAGTTCAAACCCTTGTTGGGATGGTCCAGCAACTGCAGGAGCAACATTCCAGAGGAGCCAAACGGCGGTTCGAGACACCTTTGCATTCTAGGTCGGCCACCCCTGTTAGCCGGCAATCTACCCGGGGAAGATCCCCTCCTACAAGGCCTCTCCACCCCTATGCCTCAGCGATGTTTCATTCTCAAGGCTCCCGGGGTGGATCACGCTCCCTTACCCGTTCCTCGGGTAGTCCACCTGCCATGCGGCGACGGGGTAAGGAGCCTCAGAGGGAGCACCGCCAATGGTGTCGCCGGTCTTCATCTTCTTCCCTGAGCCAACTAGAGGAAAGATGGCTGATCAGATGGAGAGGCGTCTCGATGAACAAGACCGGAGGTTGGAAGAACTTAGCCAAAGAATCAACAACCAGGGGTCGGATTACGACACCCGCCCTCCTCTTACCCGGCGAATTATGGAGGAACCTATTCCTAGAAGGTTCCGTTTTCCTCAACTTGACCCTTATGATGGCACCACCGACCCTTTGGATTATCTGGAAAGTTATAAAGCTATTATGCAGGTTCAAGGGGCGACTGATGCCCTCTTATGTATTGTTTTCCAGCCACACTCCGAAAGGCCGCTCGTGCCTGGTATTCTCGTCTGCCTGTGCATAGCGTTGACTCCTTCCGACAACTGGAAAGATCTTTCCTAGCTCATTTTGATGCTTGTCGGAAGATTCCCCGAGTGGCGGACAGCTTGTTCTTTGTGCAGCAGCAAGATGGAGAATCTCTGAAGGACTTTATAACCCGATTCAAGGTGGCGGCTCTGGAAGTCTATCACCTCGATGATGCTGTGGCTAGTCTGGCTCTGAAGCGGGGCTCTGTCCTCCCGTTTCACCTACTCTTTGGACAAAAGGCCTCCCTGCTCTTATGCTGACCTCTTGAGTCGTGTGCAGAAGTACATCCGCGCCGACGAGGCCGATTCGTCGAGAAGGGGCGTCGAAGGAAGGACTGGGAAGAGGCCAGCTCGTCCGGAGTCAAGCGGGCCCTCTCCCAAGAAGTCTGAACCCTCGCGCCGGCCAGCTGACCGCCGCAAGAGCTTGGCCCCCAAGAAGATCATCTTACACCTCTCCTTGCACCCCGGGCCCATATCCTCATGGAGATTGAGAATGAGCCTTATCTGCGGCGCCCACCTCCCTTGAAGAAAGGTGCTGCGCGTGATAGAAGCCGCTACTGCCGTTTCCATAGAGATTACGCCACGACACTGAGGAGTGCCGCAATCTGAAGTAGGCCATTGAAGAGCTTATGCAAAGGGGATATCTGGGGCAGTATATCCAGAAGGAGATCCTCCTGTACCAGCTTTGATGGGCCCTCCTCCGCCTCAGGCCAACATCGATAATGCCCCTACGGAGCGAATGGTGGGAATGATCGCCCGTGGAGGAACATCGCTTCATAAGAGGCCGAGAGGAGAGGGAGAGTTAGAAAATGTAACCCCTTCTAGGGGAGATATGACTGCTAGAAGTGTTGTAAAAGATGATAGCGTCGTCGTCTCTATGACGGTCGCTAAGCATCCTGTAAGAAGGATTTAATAGATAGCGGGAGCTCCGCCAACGTGCTTACTTATGATGCATTTCTTCGAATGGGTTTATCTATCAACTCTCTTCGACCTGTGGTTGTTCCTCTGGTTGACTTTACAGGAGATTCTATACAGGTGGAGGGCGAAATCACCCTACCCGCTACGGCAGGGTCTTCGCCGCGTCAGAGCACGGTGATGTTGGACTTCTTGGTAGCCCGGGTGCCCCTGGCATATAATGCCATTCTTGGCCGTCCTGGATTAAATATGCTAGATGCGGTTATATCCACTAAGCGTCTACTGGTGCAATTCCCTACCAACCAAGGAATTGGCGAGATGCGTGGGGAGGTAGACTCAGTCAGACCCTGTTATCATCTGGCTCCCAGCCCTCAAACGGTCGCGGTTCCCCCGGCTGCCGAGTCATTCGACCCCAGGGAGACCGAGCGGAGGGAAACCGGCGGAGCGTTTGGTGTCTTGCCCCTTAGGGGGCGACCCTGACAAGATTGTGCAAATCGGTGAACTCCTCTCTCCTGAAGCCCGGAGTCAGCTCCTAACCTTCTTGCAGGCGAATGCGGATATCTTTGCTTGGAAAGTGACAGACATGGTTGGGATTCCCCTGAAGGTGATCACTCATCGGCTTAATATCAACCCAGAATGCCGGCCGGTCCGTCAGAAAAAAAAAGAGTTTTGCTCTGAGCGGCAGAGAACTATAGATGAAGAAGTAGACAAATTGCTTATGGCCGGCCATATTCGAGAGGCACAATATCCTGACTGGCTAGCTAATGTGGTCATGGTCCGGAAGACCAGTGGGGGATGGAGAATCTGCATTGACTATACCGATCTTAACAAAGCTTGTCCTAAAGACAGTTTTCCATTGCCGCGGATCGACCAGTTGGTGGATTCTACTTCGGCTACGAACTTCTTAGTTTCATGGATGCCTTTTCGGGGTATAATCAGATAAATATGAACCCCTCGACGAAGAACATACCTCTTTTGTTACTGAGAAGGGCATTTATTGTTACAAAGTAATGCCCTTTGGATTAAAAAATGCTGGAGCCACCTACCAAAGGCTGATGAATAAAGTTTTCAAAGGTCAGCTCGGCCGTAATATGGAGGTGTATGTGGACGATATGCTGATGAAGAGCACTTGTGCCGCCAATCATATCACTGATCTGGAGGAGACTTTCCATAACCTCCGGCTCCATAGAATCAAGCTTAACCCGCGCAAGTGCGTTTGGAGTTACCGCAGGAAAATTCTTGGGTTTTCTGGTGACCCGGCGGGGAATTGAAGCAAACCCGGAGAAGATTCAGTGCCATTCTTGATATGAGGCCACCAACCTGTAAGAGGAGGTACAACAGCTTACCGGAAGGGTGGCAGCACTGAGCCGATTTTTGTCAAGATCGGCGGAGAAGTGTCTGCCTTTCTTCAAAGTTTTACGCAGGGCAGACGGTTTTGAATGGACGGAAGATTGTCAGCGAGCTTTTGGTGAGCTTAAGGAATTCTTATCTACGCCGCCCCTGTTGTCTAAACCTGAGGAAGGAGAGAAGCTCTTCCTTTATCTTGCGACTTCCTCAGAGGCCGTCAGCTCCGTTTTGGTGCGCATCGACGACCAAGCCATTCAGAGACCTGTATATTATACTAGCAAAGTACTCCATGGCACGAAAGAAAGGTATTCCAAAACGGAGAAGGTTATTTTCGCTTTGGTTATCTCCGCCGGCGGCTCAGGCCATATTTTCAGGCTCATCCTATAATTGTACTCACTGATCAGCCCCTCAGAACCATTTTGTCCCATCCTGACACATCTGGCCGATTGGCTAAGTGGGCCATCAAGTTAGGGGAGTTCGACTTATCCTTCCAACCCCGGGCCGCACTGAAATCCCAAGTCTTAGCCGATTTCTTGGTGGAGTGTACTTGGTCTGAGAAACATCAAGAAGATTCCCCCCAAATTCCTTCAGATGCCGCGAGGAGAATGATGAGGCGTGGATCCTCCACGTCGATGGGGCCTCTAACTCCCAGGGAAGTGGAGCCGGCCTTATCCTTGCCAGCCCGGAGGGCGTGGTGTTGGAGTATGCTCTCCGTTTCCTCTTTGAAGCCACTAACAATCAAGCTGAGTATGAAGCCTTGTTAGCCGGGATTAAACTGGCGCATGGGCTGGGAATCAAGCGTCTCCGAGCTTTTACTGACTCACAACTCATTTCTGCCCAAGTGGCCGGGGAGTACGAGGCCCGAGATCCCATTATGTCTCGTATCTAAGCAAGGTGAATCTATTAATCCCCTTACTGGATCGCTTCACCATCAGTTACATCCCTAGAGGAGAGAATGCCAGAGCCGATATGTTGGCTCGGCTCGCTATCAGCGGATAACGCCATGGGCAAAACTTATGTTGAGTACCTGGAGGTGCCTAGTATCGAAGCCATGGAAGAAGCTCTGCCAGTTACACAGGAGGAAACATGGATGGACGCCTATATCCAATACTTGAAAGACGGCGTCCTCCCGGCTGATCATGGAGAAGCCAAGCTGCTTAAACGGAGAGCTTCCAAATTTATATTGCTGGACGGCCAACTCTACAAGAGATCCTTTTCCCAGCCTTTTCTCAAATGCGTCGGCCAGACGCGATTATATTCTTAGAGATTCATGAAGGCATATGCGGAAATCATGCGGGGGCAGATCCCTGGCACGTAAAGCTCTCCGACAAGGATATTATTGGCTAACCATGCAGGAGGATGCTACTGAGCTAGTGAAGAGATGTGACCAATGTCAGCGGTACGCTTGTATTCAGCGGCAACCGGCTTCCTTGTTGAGTCCTCTCTTCGCCCCATGGCCCTTTGCCCAATGGGGCATGGACATCCTCGGCCCTTTCCCACCGGCGTCGGGGCAGCGAAATTCCTGCTTGTGGCTATTGATTATTTCACTAAGTGGGTCGAGGTTGAGGCGCTCGCCCGGATCACTGAAGCCAAGGTCAAAGCTTTTCTCTGGAAATCTATCGTCTGTCGATTCGGCATACCTCATACTCTTGTCACTGACAACGGCCGACAGTTCGATAATACTGCCTTTAAAGCCTTCTGTGCTGACTTCGGCATCACTCATCGATTCACCTCTGTCGGCTATCCGCAGTCCAATGGAGAAGCCGAGGTCACGAATCGTATGATACTACGAGGGCTGAGAACCAGACTGGACACATCTAAGGGAAGATGGGTGGAAGAACTCCCGAGCGTGCTCTGGGCCTACCACACGACTCCCAGGACGCCAACAGGAGAAACGCCTTTCAACCTGGTTTTCGGCTCCGAGGCTGTTATCCCGTCGAGATTGGCCTGCCTAGTATTCGGGTGGAGTCGTATGATGAAGCTGACAATCTCTCCAATTTAAGAGCCAGTCTCGATCTCATTGACGAAGTAAGGGACCGAGCTCAAGTCAGGATGGCGGCCTACCAACAACGGGTAGCGAGATATTATAACGCTCGCGTCCGCCGAAAAGTTTCCGCCAGGGAGACTTGGTCCTTAGAAGAGCTGAAATATCTAAACCGCGGAAGGGGGCAAGTTGTCCCCGAATTGGGAAGGGCCCTACCGAGTCGCAGAAGTCCTTCATCGTGGAGCATACCGACTCGAAGATTAAGTGGACAACTATCCCTCGAACGTGGAACGCGGGCAATCTCCGGCAATACCATCAATAATGTAATAGGTGTATTTACCTAAGGAGTCAATAAATGTACACTTCCAAAGATTTCTTGTAGATAATTCTCAAAAGGAACTCGACGGCCCCACGGTCCTAAGGACACCCCCGGGCCGGTGTTGCACACCCCTGAGGAGGTTCAAGTCCAAGGCCTAGGCGGCCTCGAGTCGAACTCTCGGGCTGGTATCCGACTACCCCCGAGACAATTCTTCAAAAGGAACTCGACGGCCCCACGGTCCTAAGGACACCCCCGGGCCGGTGTTGCACCCCCTGAGGAGGTTCAAGTCCAAGGCCTAGGCGGCCTCGAGTCGAACTCTCGGGCTGGTATCCGACTACCCCCGAGACAATTCTTCAAAAGGAACTCGACGGCCCCACGGTCCTAAGGACACCCCCGGGCCGGTGTTGCACACCCCTGAGGAGGTTCAAGTCCAAGGCCTAGGCGGCCTCGAGTCGAACTCTCGGGCTGGTATCCGACTACCCCCGAGACAATTCTTCAAAAGGAACTCGACGGCCCCACGGTCCTAAGGACACCCCCGGCCGGTGTTGCACCCCTGAGGAGGTTCAAGTCCAAGGCCTAGGCGGCCTCGAGTCGAACTCTCGGGCTGGTATCCGACTACCCCCGAGACAATTCTTCAAAAGGAACTCGACGGCCCCACGGTCCTAAGGACACCCCCGGCCGGTGTTGCACCCCTGAGGAGGTTCAAGTCCAAGGCCTAGGCGGCCTCGAGTCGAACTCTCGGGCTGTATCCGACTACCCCCGAGATGGTTCTTGGAAAAGAACTCGGCGGCTCCACGATCCTAGGGACGTTAACGTGATCTATGGATTAAGCCGAAGGGCCGGAGGGGAGATGAGTCCCTTTACTTCCTATATGTATGATGGTTAAATATCATAAGCCAATCGACTGCAGTAACAAACAAACAGGAACGAAGAATGACATTCATTCATTTAAAAGTCCTGTTACAAAACTTCAAAAAAAAAAAAAAAGAGAGAGAAGGAGAAGAGATACAGTCCGACATAGCCGCGTTCCTATTGATTCCTGGAACGCTCACCCATTTGGTCGGCTCAGTATTCGACTCTTCAACTGCAGTCGCTTGGGCAGCAGATTCTTCCGCTATCACTGCTTCATCGGCGGTGTCTTCAACCTCAGCATCGGAATTTTCTTCATCGTCTGCAGGCTGGAAACGATCGAGGTCTTCTAGTTTGAAATGCGGGACAATCTCTTTTTGCACCTCTCGAAGCCTTGGACAAAGGCGTCCATAACAGCCTCGCGAAATTCCGAGGCAAATCGGGGAACTTTTGTATTCCTCGATGGCCTCCCGAACCCGAGCCTCGGCCGCGGCCACCCTTTCTTGAGCCTTTGTCTCCGTTATAGCCATCTTATCCAGGGCTTCCTTCGTTTCCTTCTCGGCCAGGGCCAGCTTCTCTGCAGCATCAAGGGCCGCCGCCTCCGCGTTGTCGGCCCGGTTTTCGGTGTATTCTAATTTGAGAATGGCTTCCTTCAATTTTTCCTCAGTCGGTAGCAGCTTCGCCCTGGTTTCAGATAGTTTCGCGTCCAGGGTCTGCAGCTCCCTCTCGGCCCTCTCCCGCCACGCGCGGTTGTCCTCCCGAACGGCCTGAAGGTCAAGCGACGCCTTCAATTCTCGGGCCTTTACTTCCGATAATTCTTTCTTCAGGCCCTCGTTGTTGGACTTGGCGTTGACCAGATCCTCGCGGAGTACGAAAAGGCCGTTGGACATCTACGTTAAAAAGTTGATGAGTGCAGGAATTCTGTAATCAAAGGAAAGAAAGGAGGGAGACCATGATTTTACCTGGAGCGCGGCTGTAAACATCGTATCGAAAGGATTCCTCCAGGGGCAAGCCCCTCATTTTGGCTTGAAACCGGGGCAAAACCGAGAGTTTAAGAACCGTTTCTGATAAACGGCTCTTATACGCCATGCCCTGGCTGGGCATCTCTGAGGATTGGATCGGATCCTTCGAGATGTCCGGGGGAGCGGAGACATCTGCTCCTTCTGGCGACTGCGGGTCTGGCGGGCAGGTCTCGGCCAACCCTTTGCTCCCGGAGGGCTCCCCAATATCTCTGGCGGAGGGGAGGCGGCCCCCGATGGGCCCTCCACAGGGAGACCCCTAATAGGTATCCCGGCGGGGGGTTCTCCTCTCCCTCATCCTCCTCCACTAATATCGCCTCGGGAGAGTTGCCGGAGGCTGGGTCGAGTGTCCCGGCTCCCTTTGACAAGGCCTTTAGGCCCGGCCCTAGTCGCGCCACGGGCATTTCCTTTCCTCT
This sequence comes from Calamus simplicifolius, assembly GCA_900491605.1. Classification (NCBI taxonomy): domain Eukaryota; kingdom Viridiplantae; phylum Streptophyta; class Magnoliopsida; order Arecales; family Arecaceae; genus Calamus; species Calamus simplicifolius. Next base: position 22,522 of record UESW01003448.1, read on the forward strand.
TCCGAAGGCTTGATATTATTGCATCCTGAGAGAACTTCATTGCTGCAAAATCGAGAATCCAAAGTTAATCAAAAAGTGCCCTAGAGATGCCACATGTAAGTAAAAGGTGCGTGCTAAAATCCATTCTCATACACGTACTCGAATACGAAATACCCAAAAAAAAAAAAGAGAAGAAGAAGATAGTGATGACAAAAATAAAACTCTTCGAAGCTCACCGGGCGCTGTAGGCAGCGACACCGGCATAGACGCAATCTCCCGAAGGTTATCCTCCGATAACAGTTCCTTACTAGGGGGCACGACGGTGGATACCAGAATTTAAACAACTCCTGATCTCTCTCCGATAGTCGAGTTCTGATTAGAGCTGGTATCAGGAACACCCCAGTTCACATCCACCCCCTCTAGATGAGCATAAAAAAACCGCGACTTCCACCCCTTGATTTTGGAAGGGAGGTTGAGCCCTAGGACTCTCCTGGGCCTAGACGCAAAACTCCACCACCCATCCCTTATGGGATTCCGAATCCTATACAAAGCCCTAAATAGGGAGAGCCGGGCGGGAGCCCCATGGAAATGACAAAGCACTAAAAATGAAAAGACGATGCGGATGGAGTTAGGGGTAAGCTGTGCCGGGATGAGATGGTATCTATTTAACAAATTTACAAGAAGGGATGCAAAGGCAGTCGAAGGCCACATTTGAAAAACTCTTCGTACAGCGCGACCTTCCCCGGTTGCATAAGAGTGACCCTATCTTCGGGGAGGGGAACGGAAAGACGAATATTGCTGGGATCTCAAACGGGCCCTAAGATTCCTAAGATCCTGAGAGGACGTGATTGAAGCAATCTCCGTCGGACCGGCGGACTTAGGGATGCTACCGAAGACCTACCTCATGGCTGGTGGATGAAGAGGAAACCCTAGGGGATTGGGATAATGCCCTAGACGCTAGCCGCGGGGCTGGTTGATCCCCTCGAATGGTCACGCCTCCGAGAGCTTGGCGGCGTGCCTGGATAATCTCCTCGCGGGAGGGCTCGATCAGAGGGCTCTTGCCTTTCCCGTCTTGACGAGGATCCATGAAGAAGAAAAAGGAGAAAGAAAGGTCGACTAACCTGGGCTTGAAAGAATGAAGATACAGGAGACGTGACAAGAATAAAAGGCAAGGAAGTAGAGAGGACGACCCCTTTTTATATATTTTTGAACATAACCCCTCGAGCGCCACAAAACCACGCGACCCTTGAGTGGGACCGGACAGACGAAAAGGCGCTATCCTCTTAGGGATACGCGCCTTCGTTTTCTCTTTTTCGAAACGTCAATCTATGGTATTTACAAATTTAAATTTGGTTTTCCGCCCCTCCCCTTCTGCACGTGCGATGCGGCTGAGCACAAGGGACAGGGGCGAGGGGGCATATGATATGGTCAGAAATAAAATACGGGTCGAGACACGTCGGTCCGCGGGAATAGTTGGAACCCTCGGCACAGGACCCTGGTCAAGGGTGGCCCCCTCTGGGCGGCCTCCGGTCCTGGGCGGCCCCCCTGGGCGGCCCCAGGTCTGGGCGGGGGCGGCCTCCAAATGGTCCTGGGCGGCCAAGGCGGCCTCCCTGGGCGGCCAGGCGGCCCCCCTGGGCGGCCCCCAGGGTCTGGGCGGTCCCCGGGCGGCCTCCAGGTCCTGGGCGGCCCCGGTCCTGGGGCCCCTAAGTCCTGGACGGCCCCCTCTGGGCGGTCCCCGGGCGGCCTTCCTGGGCGGCCCCCCTGGGCGGCCCCCAGGGTCTGGGCGGCCTGGTCCTCCCCAGGTCCTGGGTCCTGGACGGCCTCCAGGGTCTGGGCGGCCTCCCCCCCCAGGTCCTGGGCGGCACGGAAGGTCCTGGGCGGCCCCCTCCTGGGGCCCCCAGAGGTCCTGGAGGCCTCCACGGCCTCCCGGTCCTGGAACTTTGGGCTACAAGCTGTCGTGTCTGGAACAGAGCCCAAGAATTATCAAACATCATAGCGCTTTAAATGGCTTGGATAAGACAAATGCCAGAACGTCACCATTCATCGAAAAGCTCAAATAAAGGAGATACTGAGCACCTGTTTTAGAGCCAGATAACTTTCCACTAACTCTGACATTCCCTTGGGAAGATCGAAACCCATCATGACGATCCTTGACTTCCAGGGCAAGTTCCTTAATGCCTCTGGTGTTGATTAACAGTAAACCATCACGTGGCAAGCCCTCGCTGTGGCTGACCACTAATCTTATACACTAATCTTACACATTAATCTCATTCGATAAGAAAAAGAAAAAGAAAGGGAAATATGACTTGAAGCTGATGGCATGATGACGAAAGCCAGGGAGCGATTTTTCTTCGAAAATTCAAGGAGTATAAAAGGGGCTGGAATTCAGGAGGAGGGGGGATTTTTCTTCCTTCAGCCGGAGATCTTGCACAAAGAAAATCTTTCTATCTTTCTGGTGATCAAGCATCAACACATCTCATGCACGCGAGCCTTACCCAACCCAGGCCGGGGCGAGAGTTGGGAGGGAAATGGAGCTGACTGAGATGGCTGGGAGCCGTGACGTCTGGAGTCGGGAGTCCGAGGAAGACAGGACTGTCGCAGAGGACTTGGCCGTTGAAGAACAGAGCTGGAGGCCCCAGGGCTGCAAGTTGGGGTCGCTCGGAATTGTCCGAGAGATGGCCGTGAGGCGAGGCGTCGACTGGGATGCCCGAGATGGAGTCGGGATCCTCTGGTCGAAGCCCAGGACGCACCCGAAACAGGGAGCAGCCGTGGCGGAACCGGGGATGGAGCTGGGACTCGGGAGCCCGAGCCCGCGAAGTCCTTTGTCCGAGCCTCTTGTCGGGATTCATGGCAAGCAGGGAGATGGGGACGGGGACCGAATCCGAGGCTCTCCAGGGTGGTCCGCTACCTCCCGAGGTCCTCCGAGGTGAATCGCAGAAGAGCACGGTGTCATGGACGACAGCCGTGAAGATGAGGACGAAGGCACCGAAGGTTGGGGGACGATGCAGGGAGAGAAATCGGAAACCGCTTCTAACGTGAATTGAGACCAGCCTTGACATGAATGCTAGATCTATGTTCTCGTGCATGGAAGAACATCTACATGCACTGTGAACCGCACACCTCCTTTGCTCTGTTTTGCTCCAAATAACTGGACCCACACAGGAACAGAGCATGCTGGATCTGCAACTTTGCTACCAATCAATGGTGATACGACCAGCCTTGACATGGTCCAATCCGCCCCTACCTGCACCTTGAGCTGGGATATGAACTGGAGCGGAGAGAGAGAAAAGGTGGCGAAAGAGGGCGAGAGGGAGATGGGGATCAGGAGCTTGGACTCGGGCTGTTGCTGGAGAGCCTGGAAGCTGCCGGGGAGAATCCGGAAGCCGGAGGCTGAGGGGGAGATGAGGCCGGAACCGAGGCCCATGGGATCCACTGGCCCCATTACAACTCTTCATGCTTTCTTATTTTTTGGTGCCTTGTATTTTATATAATGAACATATCTTCTTTGCATTATTTGTTTTATACTTTATGACTTAATAACCAGAAGCAGGAGTTGCCTTGATGTGGCATCTATATTAAAAGGGTACTAGCGGTCATGAATTAAACTCTGAAGAACTTAAAGGAATATGCTACCAAAAATTCGACAAATGGAAAACTATTATATGCAATTGTTCACTTGACTATTTTATGGTTATTTTGCTTGATGCGGCAGTAATTGGAATTGTTAGAAAGTCGCTGGAACCAGAAGCATGATTTCAAAGTTGCTTGTGAACTATGTTTTAGTTCTTTATAAACAATTTTGTTATTTTGCATGCCCACACTAAATTTTTTTAAATGTTAGAGGCAGGCTAACATGTGGGAAGACATTGTACTTGCTTCTTATGTGCATGGTTATGCTCAAAGCTAGCTTAATTTCTGTTGAACTAGGGGCATAATATGATGATATGATGTCCTAATGATATTTTCTTGTTTAAGTTTTATGGACTTAGATTCGATGATCTGAGACACGTTTCTTTAATTTCATGCTTATTATAAAGTTGTTGTACAAATCTTAGATCAATAGATGTGTGTTTTTCTTACATAAAGAAAATGATATTGATGAATTTGTGTTATATCTGTGTTTGGATGCATCAATTTTCATTGTAACTAAAATTGCAAGCTTTGAAATGGGTATTTTTAATTTGTTCAATCCCAATCAATACATTTCATGCAGCGATAGAGGAATTCGGTGTGCTACAGAAAGACAGTGCTGCTGCCATTCAGAACTCAAATTTTGATAGAGTGAGGCAACTTGAGGTTATCAAGGAGCCATATATTTGTTCTTACAGAAATCTGCTTCTGTATTATCCAGGTATGGTTTGTTTTCTCGTTTATTTTTAATTAACATTCCATATGGTCATAACTGTAGATTATCATCTTTTTTAGGTCACGTGTCATTCAGTCTTGTTCTATGGTCATGTTTCTGTTGATAACTAGGCCATGTATCATGTGTTCATGATCATGTTATCTTCTTTTTTTTTCTTTTTTTGATCATTCCAGGATGTTTATCTGTGGATGAAGATGGAAATCGTATATTTATTTCTGACAGCAACCATCATCGGATCATCATAGCTGATGGTGATGGGAAGATTTTAGATTGCGTGAGTATAGTAGATTGCATGAGTATAGATTGCGTGATATAGTATTGGTAGTTTGTCACATGATTAATAGATGCAGGACTATGGCTTTAAGAGCACTTCCTTAATTTAAAAAAATATTTGGCTATATTGTGAAAAGCAATCACCATAAGCATCAATTTTGTT
>UESW01003448.1:34201-74158 GCA_900491605.1 Calamus simplicifolius
CTCGAGGGGTTGTTGAACTTTCAAGTTGGATGAAAAGATAGTATTTGAAGCTCCTTTTATCTTCATCAGCAAATGCATACATCATTGATAATATCAGTGAAGATTGTCCACATTCTAGGTGTAGGGAATTGGCTGTCTATCAAGCCCTTCGATCCGGTATGCTCCTCGATGAAGTGCTTTAATGATCCGATAGGGCCCTTCCCAGTTTGGGGATAACTTGCCCTCCTCCATTGGCTTCGACACTTTGGCCCTTCTGAGAATTAAGTCTCCAAGGCGAAATATCTTAGGGTAGACTCGGGCATTGTAATACTTTGCCGCTCGTCGGTGAAATGCAGCCATTCTGAGCTGTGCCTGATCACGCGCCTTATCGATGAAGTCGAGACTGGCTTTAAGTTGAGTGTTATTGTCTTCTTCATTATATAATTTCACTCAGGGACTTGGAAGGTCGATCTCCATAGGGATGACCGTTTCTGATCTAAAGACGAGGCTGAAGGGAGTCTCTCCTGTTGGGATCCTTGGAGTTATGTGATATGCTCATAGCATGCTCGGGAGCTCCTTCACCCATCTGCCTTTCAACTCATCCAACTGGATTCTGAGTCCCCGAAGGATGGTCTAATTCATGATCTTGGATTCTTCGTTTGTTTGTGGGTGGCCGACAGAGGTGAATCGATAATAGATATTTAACTCAGTGCTAAACCTCTTGAAGGTAGCATGTTGAATTGCTGGCTGTTATCGGTGATGATAGTATAGGGTAACCCAAAGTGGCATATGATGGATCTTCAGAAGAAGTACTTCACCTTGCTCTCGATAATTTGGCTAATGCCTTAACCTCGAACCACTTGGTGAAGTAGTCGATGGCATTGAGCAGGAACCTTCATTGGCCCGAGGTCGAGGGGAATGATCCTAGGATGTCCATTCCTCATTGAGCAAAGGGCCATGGGGCCGAGAGCATGCTTAATTGAGAGGTTGGCTGCCATTGGATATGGGCATATCACTGGCAACTGTCACACTTTCAGACCAACTTAGCAGCATCTTCTTGCATGGTGGGCCAGTAATACCCCTGGTAAAGAGCTTTGTACGCCAGCGATCTGCCCTCCAGATAGTTTTCACATATGCCTTCATGAATCTCTCTAAGGATGTAATCGGCATCTGCAGGACTAACGCACTTGAGGAGGGGGTAAGAGAAGGACCTCTTATATAGTTGCTTGTTTAGCAACACAAACTTGGAGGCTCTCCACTTGAGCAGCCTAGCTTCCATGCGATTAGTGGAAAGAGTGCCGTCAGTGAGGTAGCGGATGTAGGCATCCATCCATGTTGGCTCCTGTGTGACCAGCAAGACTTCTTCCGCGATGTCAATGCTTGGAGTTTCCAAATGTTCAACATAAGTTCTCCTCAGGGTGTTATCCACTGAGGTAGCCAGCCACGATAGGGCATTGGCTCTAACATTTTTACCTCTAGGGATGTAGCTGATGCTGAAATAGATTAGTGAGAAGGTTTGCAACCTGACCTTATTTAGATACTGAGACATAATAAGGTCTCAAGCTTCATAATATTTGGTGATTTATCCATAGATAAGCTGGAAATTGGTGAAGGATCTGAGTCGCTTTACTCCGAGCTCCCGCACGAGCTTTATTTCTGCCAATATGACTTCATACTCAGCTTAATTATTTGTGGCCTCAAAGAGAAAACGAAGGGCATATTCTACTATCGTGCCTTCTGGGGCAAGAATAAGACCTACTCCACTCCCCTAGGAGTTGGAGGTGCCGTCTACATGGAGGACACAAGTCTCCGCCGTTCTCTCGGGCTTAGCATCTGGGCATATCACTGGAGGTTCTTCCATTGGTTGCTCGATCCAGGTGCACTCGATCAAGAAATCTGCCAAGACTTGGAACTTTAGGGCCGATCTTGATTGGAATGAAAGGTTGAACTCCCCTAATTTAATTTTTCACTTAGCCAGGCGATCGAAGGTATCAGGACGAGCTAGAATAGCTTTGAGGGGTTGGTTCATGAGCACCACGATCAGATGGGCTTGAAAATATGACTTAAGACGCTGAGCAGAGATAATTAGAGCAAAAATAATTTTTTAAATTTTGGAGTACCTAACTTTTACATCATAGAGTACTTTGCTAGTGTAGTAGATGGGTTTCTGAGTTTCGTCAGAGTTGAGGTGCACAAGGACAGAGCTAACTGCCTCCAGGGAGGCAGCAAGATAAAGAAAAAGGTTCTTTCCCTCCCTCAGCTTCAACGATAGTGGCGGGGTGGACAGGAACTCTTTCAGCTCTTCGAAGGCTCTCCAGCAATCTTTCATCCACTCGAAGCCGTTCACCTTGTGTAGGGCTTTGAATAAGGACAGACATTTTTTAGCTGATCTTGATAGGAAGCGGCTTAGGATGGTCACTCTCCTAGTGAGTTGCTGTACCTCCTTCTTATTGATCGGTTGTCTCATGTCAAGAATGGCCTGAATCTTCTCTGAGTTTGCCTTGATTCCCCGCTTGGTTACCAGAAAACCCAGGAACTTCTCAGCGATGACCCCAAATGCACACTTGCGGGGGTTAAATTTTATTTAGTAGTGCCAGAGATTATTGAAAGTCTCTTCCAGATCAGCAACATGGTCGATGGTGCGAGTGCTCTTGGTCAGCATGTCATTCACATGCACCTTTATGTTCCATCCGATTTGATCTTTGAAAACCTTATTAATCAATCTTTGGTAAGTAGCCCCTACATTTTTCAAACCCAAGGGCATGACCTTATTGTTAGTGTATGCCCTAGATCCAATTGGATTGAATGCTGTATACATTCTATGAATACAAATCAAATAAAATGGTTCCTTTATCTATCCAGATGTCTTTTATTTGATATATTTTGTGAGATAAAGTCCAAAAGAATGTGAACCATGCATATGAAATTTATAATAGAGATTACAAATTGTGAGATTCAAATTGCACGTTATGGTTCGATTCTTTAAACTTTCCTAGTCGATGTGTAGATGGGACTGGACACCATCGAACAACATGAGACTAGCACACATTGCATATCCTCACCCTTGGGGTGAGCAGCTGATTTCACAAGCTAAAGTATGAAGATACTTGGATAGGTGTATGGATACTCGTTATTGTAATGATGCATTGGATGACCCGTACAGAGATCCCATATGGATATTCTATATAGTGTCAATGGTTGATCTCTAATGACGGTGGTGTGAGTGATCCTTTGACTTGAGATCTTCATTGCATCTCATGTGTGGAATGTCATGCTTTGACGGCATCCAAACGTCGCTCTAGCCATGGGTGGCAAATATGGTGTCGGTTGGGTATGACATGAAGCACATGAAGATGATGTTTGATCAAGATATGATTTATCTCCCTTGATAGAAAGGGTTATATCCCACGGCCACTTGATGGATTAAATTGATTGATAAATCCTTGCAAGGTTGAGTTGGAATTCGAAATGGTTTCGAAGTTCTAATTCATATAGTCAATTTTTTCTGAGATCAAGTAAACAAAGATTAATTACAGGGTTGACACATTCCATACCATTGATTGATTAGGGATATGTGACGAAAGGATTTGATCATACGATAACCGTTCATGGACAGGTGTTGATGGTCACGTCAACAAAACCTTTAGCAGTTGGATGGTCATGATGTTTTGCTAGAGGCCTCTTATGATCTATAATCATGTTGTTAAATTAGACAAAGAGTTATCTAATCATTCTTAGGGTCTATGATTAGGACATGATTATTGCCAACATGTTAAAGGGCCTAATGGGTCACACGCATTAAGGAGAATATTGGATGAATTAAAATGAGAATTAAATTAAATTTAATTCAGATAAGATGATCAATTAAATAATTGGGTGAGACCCAATTTAAAGAAGATATAATTATAATGGATATGATCCATTATAATAGAAGGAATGTTAAGGAGAAATTATTTGTACATATGATGAACAAATAATTGGATACCGATATGTGACTTGATCCATGTGATGGATGGCTCTGATTATTCAGGTATGAATGTCCAATCTCAACCATGTGAAGATGGAATCATGCCCATGGGATGAGGCATGATGAATCTCTACGGTTCGATGATGAACACGTATAAATTAGGGCATGTAGTTATGGGATAACTAACTCCTAATTTCAAAGGCTGAGATTATGACACTTGGATTAATCTTACCATAAAGATGGGAGTTTCTTACCATGAAGATGAAAGTTTCTTACCATGAAGATGGGAGTTTCTTACCATAATGATGGGAGTTTCTTACCATGAAGAGATGTCTCTTCCTCTTTGGAACGTTTCATTTTCAACCAATAAATATAGTTCCTTCCTAAAAAGATTAGACTTCTCTTCAAAGATATCTTCTGTAAGAGGATTCAAGAGGCGCTAGCACCCCTCTCTCTCTCTTTCATGGTATCATCTTCATACCTTGGAGGTCTTCATCCCTTCTTCTCTGCGTGGATCACCGTTAGAGGCCGGACACATGGACGGCTAGTGGTAGGGATTAACTGGCTTCATCCTCATCTACATCAATAAAGGACTCAGGTAAAAATAAAATTAGATTTTATATGAGATATAATGAATTTGTTCCTAAGGATCCTGGGCATATGAGAATTTTATATTATATCTTCTGCAAAGTTTATATGAATTTGATTCATATCTTGTATACATAATTTTCATCACTTATAATAGTAGATGTTCTTGTCGATGATGAAGGAGGTATTCCCCTCATCTTTCGAGTTCATCTTTATTTGATTGTATCCGAAGAAGGCATCCATAAAGCAAAGAAGCTCATGGCCTGATGTGGAATCGATCAGCTGGTCAATCCGGGGCAATGGAATGTTATCCTTCGGACATGCTTTATTAAGATTGATGAAGTCGATGCAGTTTCTTCAGCTCTCGTTCGCCTTGTAGACCATCACTATATTGAATAGCCAATTTGGATAATGTGCTTTTCGAATATGGCCAATAACAAGTAGTTTATTGACTTCTTCGTCAATGGCCCTCTATCGCTTGGGGGCAAAACTTCTCTTCTTTTGGTAGACGGGCTGATATCCTCGGTCAATATTGATCTTATGAGTGATTACCTCCGAAGGTATGTCGGGTATGTCCGATGCTGACTGGGCGAAGATGTCCGAATTAGCCTGTAAGAAGGCAAAGAGTTGGTTCTTCGCCTCCACGGAAAGAAGCTCACCAATTTGCACTGTCTTTGCCGAATCATCTCCCAGTGGGAAGGTAAGTAGGCACTCAGCCAGTTTCCCTCTTTTTTCTAATTCTTTAGGGTCGAGCAGCTCTGGGGTCGATGGAACCATCGCCTCCTGGAGGCTAGGAGTCATGTGGTAGCATATTTGCACTAGGCTTTGGTCCCCACATATCTCGTCGATCTCTCCAATGGTGGGGAACCTGACGAGAAGGCATTTAGTAGATAGAACTGCATTAAGGAGGTTCAGACCAGGTCGCTCGAGTACAAAGTTGTAGGCCAATGACACTTGGACCACCAAGAACTACATCAGGACCATACTTTGGCATGGCAGTGTGCATGTCATGACCGGAAGGGTAATTTTACCCTCCACCTTTATAGAGTTTCTTGTGAAGCTGACCAGAGGCACCGTCATCATAAGTAAGGATGCCGGTGGAGCTTCCACTATCAACCAGGATTCTTTTACAGAATACTTAATAATTATCATGGAGACAACAATGCTATCATCATTCAAGTTATTTACCCCACTAACTCTCCTTTAGATAAGGGGATTACATTTTCTATTCCCTCATCCCCTCTCAGCCTCTTGGAGGTAGAACCTACCCCCTAGGAAACCATGCCCATAGTCTTCTCGATCGAAGCATTATCGACATTGACCTAGGCAGGCAGAGGTTCCATCAATGCTTGAGCGGCTGGAGGTCCTTTTTAGATGAACTTCTTGAGGTAGCCCCTCTTAATGAGTCCTCGCACGCTTCAGGTTGCGGCAATCTTCGGTATCATGGTCGTAGTCCTGATGGAAGTGATAGTAGCGACTCTTGTCGTGGTTAGCCTCCTTCTTCAAAGGGGGAGGGCATTGGAGGTATGGCTCGCCTTCGATCTCCATAAGAATGTAAGACCTGGGAGCGAGGAGAGGGGTGAGGTTATCTTCTATGGGGGTAAAGCTTCGATGCTGATTATCTAGTTGGCGCAGGGGCTCAGGCTTCTTAGGGCGAGGTCCGTTTGGCTTCGTGTGGATCAGCCTCTTGTTAAGCCCTCCTCATCTTTCCTTCACGTGGAGTTAGCTTTGTCAACACGAATATATTTCTATGCATGACTAAGGAGCATGGCGTAGGAACTAGAAGGCTTCTTATCCAGTGAGTAGGTAAGGCAGGAGGGGTGAAGTCACCGCTTTAGGGCCAAGGTGGCCACAACATCGTCGAGGTGATAAACCTCGAGAGTTGCCATCTTAAAATGGGCCACAAAATCTTTTAGAGGTTCTCCATCCTTCTGTCGGATGGAAAATAAACTGTCCACCATATTAGGGATCCTTCGATAGGCCTCAAAGTGCACCAAGAAAGTCCTCTCCAACTGTCAAAGAAGTCATTGCTACGTGAAGGTAAACGGAAGTACCAGGTGCGCGTAGCTTTCCATGGGGTGGTGGGGAAGACAATGCACAGAAGAGCATTAGTCGCCCCTTGAACCTGTATAAGAGCCTTGTAGCTCTCGAGATGGTCAAGTGGATCCGTGGTGCTGTCATGCGGATCCAACTAGGGGAGGCAAAATCGAGAAGGGACCGACTTCTCCGTAATACAATGAGTGAGGGAAGGACGAGTATCGTAATCCACTTTCGGCTGGTTGTTGAGCTTGCGGCTGAGCTCCTCCAACCACCGATGGTATTCGTCCAAGCGCCTCTCTGCCTTATGGTTGATATGCTCACCGATGGACTCCTCCCCCGATGACTTAAAAGATGTGTAGGAAGAGGAATGGTGCCGATGGCAGTGCCCCTGCTCGGGCTCCTTCCTATGCCGCTGTCTGGGAGAGGGACTACTCGAAGGCGGGTGGAGGACCGCAGCCTCTTGAGGGCTTCATGATGGTAATGCCCAGGGGAAGCATGACGGCGGTAAGCCTCTCACTGAGAAGATCTTCCATGAGTGGACTGTTGGTTGGCTGGTGCAGCTACCACAGGCGGTGTAAGAGGCCTGAGCTGCTGCTGAATGGCCACCGAGTATTGTTCTTGCAGCTCATGAACCACTGCAACCAAAGCTTGAACTTATTGGATGAGGGTGGTCAATTGATCAAGTGGAGTAGCCAAAGTGAGTGTTGAAGGAGGAGCAGGGAGGTTGGCCTTCCGCTGCTTCGTGTGCTATGGATGCCCCCCAGCATAATTGGTGAAAGCCTGAGCGTGCGTCATCACCATTGTTATCTTAGAGGGGGCGAGGGCTTGTAGCTTAGTGTCATAGGGCTCTCCTTCCTTCAGTGTGTCTTGCGCCGCCCTCCTTCTTGATGCGTCAATCTGATGAAGCCCGATCACCTTGAGCTAACATTGTGAGAGCACCATAAGTTTGTTGATGAAGCTCCACTCCAAGTCGAGCCATGCAAGAAGTCCCAAGGACCGGATATTCCGATGGGGACCTTTCGATGGTCAAGTTAGTGATTGCAATCATAGCCGTGAGCTTGAGGATGCTCGAGAGAGAGAGTTGAGAGTCTAGAGTGAAAAATTCTCTTGTGAGCTTAAGTATTCATACTTTATCAGGGATCCCTCTTACCCGATTTAGGACGATCCTTGCCACTTAGCGATGGGATGAGCCACGTGGGGGCCCTGCAGTGGAGGATGTCTTCTGGATGGCATGTTAAAACTGGTGGGCTTTGTTTCATCTAATCTGAGTAGCAGCAGATGGTTGATAGGCTAGGTCTCATCAGACAAGTGGGCCACAGGTGGTTGGTGGGCCTGGTTTCGTCAGGCGCATGGGCCGCAGATGGTTGATGGGTTTGGTTTCGTTAGGCATGTGGGCCGCAGGTGGTTGGTGGGCCTAGTCTTATCAGGTGCATGGGCCACATGTGATTGGTGAGCCTGGTCTTGTCAGATGCATGGGCCATAGATGATTGATGGGCCAGGTCTTGTCAGACTATGGGCTGGCACGGAAGCTGAGGCCACCTTAGGAGGTTGGAGCCGGGTCCAGAAGCTGAGGCCACCTTGAAAGGTCGAGACCGGGTCTGAAGGCTGAGCTGCCTTGGGAGACCGGAGCCGGGTTCGGAGGCTGCGGCCGACTTGGGAGGCCGGAGATGGGTCCGAAGGCTGCGACCGCTTTGGAAAGCTGGGGCTAGGTCCGAAGGCTGAGGTCGCCTTGGGAGGTTGGGGCCGAGTTTGGATGCTGAGGCCGCATTGGATGGCTAGGGCCGAGTTCAAAGGCTGAGGCCGACATGGGAGACCGGGGTCGAGTCCGGAAGCTGAGGCCGCCTTGGAAGGCCGAGGCCAAATCTGGAGGCTGAGTTGTCAACGCCCTTTTGACTTTCGCAGCCAGTTTCAGCCGTTAACTTATACGTGGCTTCAATAGCCACTTCACCTCTCTATGAGGGTCTACTTGGGTAATCAAGCAAAATTAAAGCATATTTCTATATAGATTCATGGATTGGATAGCCATTGGCCATATCAATCCAACATTTCCTTAACTCGATCTCTGTGAGAGGAATCCATAGACACAGGCCAATAGATTGGGACTTGTTGGGTTTGTTAGAAGAGTGCAGGCTAGGGCTTGCATGGGCACTCAAAAGACTATGGTTTGATGTATGCTAAAGCAAACTGGCAAGACCAATTCCTACAGGAATATTTAAATAAGCCCTAAAGTTGAATGATTCTTGAGTCATTGCCTGTTATCTAAATAAATAGTGATAAATCTAATAAATTATTTACAAATAATTTACAATGTTCATGAAATAATAGATAGAAATGATGCTATAAGTATTGGCTATGCATTTGATTATTGATTTGACTGATATGATGTGAGGATATCATAAATTGGTGTTGGATTAGCCTAGACATCTGGAGCTAATAGTTTTGCATAATGTATTTTTTTTGCTTTAGACAACATAACTAAAGACAAAAGCTACTCTTTTTATGTCATGCATGCTCAAAAGGTATTTGCTAGATAATTTGGAATTATAAATGATCAAAATCTTTGATGATGATTAAAATCCTTGGGATCTGCTTAAAGATGGGAGGCGAGGAACTATTAATGAGAAGTTTTATGATATTAATGATTTAGTGCAGCATGATTGCACTATGATAACGTTTGGTATGCAATGTTTCATATAAGATTATCAATAATCCAATTAAAGGTGATAGGACAATCGCATTTGGTTGCACCTTGATTATTTTTATAGCGGTGATTTCAGATTACCTCTACTTTTAAAATCATAATCTAACTTAATAATCCTATACTCGTTCACAAGGCCAAATATCTAAGATCCTCCAACAATTATCTTGACTTGAGAGTGAGGAACTAAAATGCTCCTTATCCATATAAAATATTTAATATTATTTATATATAATATAATATAATATAATACTATTATAATAATACAACAAAGTATAATGTAATTATAATTATAGTTATAATATTATAATTTAAACTAAATAATATAACAATAAATAATATGAAATAATAATAAATTATTATGATTCTTGTAAAATATATTAATGATAATTTTAGCATCATACAATTAAACCATGGATATTGGCATAGCATACAACAAAAAGCAATGACAATCGTACATTCCTTGTCAAGCAATAACCTATATCTTTTAGTGATGCCCAAGCTTGCTCCTCAAAAGGCAGTGTGAGAGGATTTTTTGCTTTGCATGGTATTGCTTTGCCCTGAGATAGTGTTATTAACATGTTGCTAACTCTTGACCACTAGTGGCTACGTTATCATTATGCCCAATAGAGATTACTATATATGGCATTGATGTTGGCACAAGGGAATGTCATGGTGCATTGTGTGAGCTCTTAGGTAGTGTTTGAAATAGGGAATAAAGGGAATATCGAGGGGATATCCCCTCTTATCCCCAAAAGCTATAACTATAAGGGATAGCTAGAAATAAAGTTAACCAAAGGGATAATCCATGGTTAACCATGGTTAACCAAGGGATATCCTCTCAATTTATTCCCTAGAGAATGCAGGAATAGCTGGTTATCCCTCCAAATAAGAGTAAAAAAAAGTTATCCTATGGCTTTACCTTTTTGCATTTGATATGATCAATGGAATGCCAAGGGATATCCCTAGGGATAGCTAAGGGACAAACTCTATCCCGTACACTTATCCATGGATAATATTTTTTCTATCAAACACTACCTTAATATCTTCAAAGACTGCCCTTCTATCAGTAAGGATGGATTCCATATTTGTCAAGGAAGTAAAAATATAAAACCAGAAAAAAATTTTGTACAACGTTTCGATACGCAGACTTATATTGAACGCAATACAAGTCATTTTGTTCTGTAAAAAAATCATTTTGCACCAAAGGCAACGTACAAAGATGTTTTTATGAATCAGATGAGCTGGCAAACCAAACTTCAACCATGTTACTCGCAGTGACAATACAACAAATTAACGAGCATCAAGAATCCCATTCAAATCCATCAATCAAAATCACAAATTGATAGGGCTAAAAACAGATCGGATACGGATCGGATAATAGTATATCCGTATTTGTATCCATATTTTTTAACGGATACGAATACGGATATGAATACTAAACGGATATTAAAATTCATATCCATATTTATTCTAAACGGATACGGATACGGATACGAATCGGATATCAAGTATATCCATATTTATTATATACGGATACAGATACGAATCGGATATCCAGCATATCCATATTTATTATATACGGATACAGATACGAATTAGATATCAAGCATATCCATATTTGTTATATACGAATACGAATACGAATATGAAGATAGAAATTTCTATGATCCCATGATGGTATTATATGATGAATAGTTGTGAAAGAGTTAATAAATAGAGGAATACTAAAGAAGCCACTAAACTCCCTATTGTCTACCACAAGAACAAAACATAGGCAATAAGAATATGGCTACATAAATGTTCTCTTAAGAAACTTGAAAAAAGTTGAAATCCATAACAAATCCAACTAAGCCACAGTGTAACAGGACCTAAAATATTTGAGATGGAAATCATTAAGCATTGAGACAAGAATTTTTACGGAAATGTAGACATATATAAGAATTTACAGTTCACTAATACAAAAAAAATGCATAAATACAATAGGAAAAGCAAAATGTCAAGCATATTTTCTTGAGTACTACTAAGAAATACAAGTAGTACATTTCTTAGGACTTACCAATATTGGTGTTATGTACATAGCAAGTTCACCAAAGAATGGCAGGAAAGAAACCTTGAATGTTTTGATCAAAGTGCCCAAACAATTACCAACCTGAAGAACATAAATGAAAAAAACATAGGACAAAGGTCAAGTTTTATAATATATAAATGATCATATCAAGGGGCTAGGCTTAAAATAAGAATCAAAGATGTATGATTCTTGAAAATATATCACAGACCTGATCAAGGAAATAAATAAATATCCTCCAGGACGCTAGTAACTTATCAGATATAGGGACATAGTTTGAGTTGGCTCAGAAAGACATTATCAGCTATTATTTCCTGATGGTTACAATTTGCATGCATCCGAGTCAGGAAATGCTATGAATCTGCCTAACATCATGGCCCTTGGCTCAGATAGAGTGTCAAACATATGCTTCACAAATCACAACGGTTGCATTTAGAAATGCCCTCCATGTCATGATTTCACAGCCCACACATTGAGCGTCAAAACAAATTGGAAGTCCTTATCATCATTGCCAAATTAAATTGAATAGGCTCAAAATATTATCAGAGCCCACACAAGCACAAAATTTTTGGAATGAAATAAACAAGGCAAAATTGGCAGGTTGAGGTCGGTATCCATTGCCCCCGATACATGGCAACATTGGCAACCTGCATATGCCATATAGTATTTGCATCATATGATTCATATTATATAGCTGAAAGCATTAAGTCATAACATGAAAATATTTAATAGGATTTGTTGACGATAAATCTTAAATGCATCTCATAAACTCAAATGTCATAAGAAGTATTTTATAAACTATTAAGTAAAAAGTTCACAAATCATTGAATAACATCATATGACAATCTTCAATGCTCTAATCATCCTGAAATAAAACATATTAAGAATATTATTAGTACAAAAGTTTAATATATATAAATAAAAATAATAACTTATTTTTTAAAAACTACACATCATTTGCATTTACCTTATCCAACATAGCAGGAGAATTGAGATCATGAACAATGGAAGGAATATGACCTGAAACGAAATTTTAAAAAATAGTAAAATATTATAAATAAGTTAAATCTAATAAAAATATTGTATAAAATGTAATAAGTTACCTTTTTTCTCAGATCTCAGCCAATCTTGAAGACAAATCACAGCTTCAACAATATCAGGATCTAATAAACTTCGAAATGCATCTATCACTCGTCCACCTATACTAAATGCTGATTCTGAAGCTACAGTAGATACTGGAATTGCCAAAATATCTCTTGCTATCCAAGATAAGATAGGATACTTTGGACCATTAGATTTCCACCATCCTAAAATATCAAAAGCATCACCTTCAACCCATGGCCAAATAGATTCCTCCATATATATATATCCAAATCTGTTCTAATTTGTTGTTGTTGTGCATTCTTCTTTATAAATTATGCAAACTTTTTTTTTCTTCCTTCCATCTCATCAAACTCATCAGAAATATATCCGCTATCTCTCGATGAACCAATATCATGAGTAATTGGAATAGAAAATGAAGGAATTTTTTTTTTTCATACTCACTATAAAGGTTTCGAATAACATTTTGAACATCACTAACCTCTTTTTCTCCATTTAAAGAGTAAATCTGTGAGTAATAAAATTCTACCATCTTCATTTTGTAACGAGGATCTAAGAATGAACCCACTGCTAGCATTAGATTAGATTGTTGCCAATATTTATCAAACTTCTCCTTCATTGATAATGCCATAAAGAGAAAAAGTTGATCCTTAGGATTTGTGCACCATTCAATAATTTGCAATTGAATTTCATAGAATTCTTGAAAAAAGAGATTTGTAGTCGGATATAATGTGCCTGAAAGGAGCTCGGTGATATTATAGAAGTTTTTCAAAGCTTGACAAAATATTTTTACATTTATCCAATTATCATTTGTTGGGCACATATCATATTTGTATGGATCAAGACACTGCAATCTTTTAAAAGCCTCTTTATAATAACAAGCATCTCTTAGCATCATGTACGTAGAGTTCCACCGTGTTGGGACATCAATTGACAAACCTCTATGTGTATCCAAATTATATTCTTTAGCCCTCTTTTCAAACTCCTCTAACTGTAGTGGAGAGCTTCGAACAATTAATCTTCACCATTTCTCTGATATTTTCAATTGCTATATTAATTTTTTTAGTCCATCCTGCACAACTAAATTAATAATATGTGCAGCACATCTCACATGAAAGAACTGGCCATTACATACAAGTGCTTTTGAAGCCTATCCACGATTTCTTTGACACATACATCATTGGCACGATCATTATCCAATGTTAATACAAATAACTTACGATTAATGTTCCAATCAATCATATTTTTGATAAATGTATTACACAAATTGACTCTAGTATGTCTTCCTCCCATATGCATAAAATTAATTATTTTCTTTTTCAAATCCCAATCACCATCAATGAAATGTGCTGTCACACATAAATAAGACTTGTTTTGTCTAGAAGTCCACAAATCCATAGTTGCACTTATCCGACATGAAAGTAGACCAAACATATCATAAACTTTTTTCTTTTCCTCTAAATATATTTCCATAATCCATTTTCTAAGGGTTATGCGACTCTTTAATTCAAAAGATGGTCTTAAAGACTTAATAAAATCAATAAATCCTTCATGCTCAACCATAGCAAATGGGTATTCATGCATAACAAACATCCGTATAAGCTTCTTACGACTAACATCTCCATCATATGTATAGGTACTCAAAGAACAAGTGCCATCCTCTTTTTGCAATGATGTTTGTAACATTAGTTGGCCTTTGACATTAGTATTCTTCAAAAATGAATGACACTTATCAAGATGATTTTTAAATGTGTTGTCCCCAACCTACTAGCTCCATTAAATATTCTTTTGCAGTGATTACATCTTGCTTCTTCTGTTTTAAAATTTTTTCCATCAACTTTCTTTTCTAATTCATACTTTGTAAAATCATCCCAAATTTTAGATGTTAGCTTTTTCTTTTATCTTTTCCTCTCTATTTGATTTGTAGGCTCAACTGATTTGCTATTTGCATCTTCAATAGTTCCACTAGAAGACATGATATAACAAATGCATTCAAAATACAAAAAATAAAATATATAATAAGAAAATCCATGATCACACCGAGGAAATTAACCTCTAAAAGAATCAATAATGAAAAGGCAAATGTTATGATAAAATACATTGTAACACCAAAAATAAAAATAAAAATAAAAATAAAGCACAAAGGCTATGATGTCGAAAATATAGCAATGCAAGAGTCACATTCAAGCCAAGGTACATGATACAAGAGAACGTATAAAAAGGAATTTCATAAAAATGAAGCTCAATATAATTCCAAGAATAAGAGGCCAATACATCCTGCATTCACTGCAACAATTCTAGCCTAAATCTAAATCACCCCAAGCCATGTCCACACATGGGCATGTGTAAATAAATGAGGCCTTTTAGCAACATTGGGCTTCAGAACAAGGGGTAGCTTTCCCTCCAAAGGTCCGATTTTATCCCAAGTCAATGTCACAATGTGACAATCACCAAGGGGCTTTACGAACAGGCTAGGCATTTTTGAGCCTTGAATTGGGATGTTGAACACAAGCTGTTCCATCCAGACTATATAAACAAATGTTGCCCAACTTTCTAATGATCAAGCCCAAACCATGCATCAAAGGTAGTGATTATCAGCAACACTTGCATGTATCATGGGTAGAGATTGTGTCAGCAAAATTTTAAGTTCGACTACCCAGAATGAAGCTATATCACCCTTGTTAAATTGAAATTGAGTACAGAAAATCCCAGGTCCTAGGAAACCTTCAGCCATGTACCAATCCAATTTGGTTGCTGCAAGCTATTCCAATCAAGCAAGACTTTGTCTTCTTTTACTAGGTCACTATATCATACAAGACATGGACACTATCCTATATATGCCGGCATTCTATTGATAAGACTGATTTGGATTTGAAAGGAAACTTCAGAAAGGAGCTCATTAGCATCGATCTTTTATTCACTTATCATTGAATGAAATGCCACTGGCCTCACAATAATTCCCCAACTCCCAAGGATAAAAGTGATATCCTAGAATGGGACAAGGATGTACCAATTGATGGGAAACCCCACATCTATTGCCACCCATAAATAATTGCTATGTCTTTCTATGTAGTCAAATATCAAATTAACTTGGGCTGAAAAACTTGAGATCAGGATCCCAGAATTTTTAGCTATATACCAATCAAAAGGTGAAATTTACAGCCTGATTCAGGCTTGTCCTGATTGCTTATCAGCCTAAGATATTCATTGAATACCAGTTATGTCATGCCCTTGTTTAAATAAGATATGAACCAAGCTATACCTACAGGTGAACTATAGCTGGACAGCCTGGACTAGTACTAGTCCTCCTGGTATGTAGACTATAATGGCCCTGTTGTATCCTAGCTACTAAATCACGAATCAAGACCAGAATATGACTATGCCACTTCGAGATTTCTTGAGCAAGCCAGATACAGAAACTCAAAAGATCAGAACATTACACAAATTTAAGCTCCCACAAATACAGAGTGATCTTCTAAGGCTCCCATAGTATGGGAAAGAGTCCAGATAAAAATAGGAAATGACAAAGTTCTGAGAACCAGTGAGGCTCACCAATATAGTCATTTTACTTCAAGCCCTAAAGGTGACAGTTTTGTTATCCCATGCCAAGTCAATTGGTTGCATCTGCACAGTTTATTCGCTAAACACTAATATTTGTAAGTGTGCTCATCAATCAGCATGGAGTCCATTGATGGTAACATCAGTACTCATGTTAAATGGTTATTGAGTAGGGCAAAGCGGTCCGATCGAAATCCATAGAAAAAAAAGAGACTGAACCTATTGCAGTGTTGCTCTCCTATTTCACCCGAAACAGGGGAACAATCGAGCAGGCAGCCCGGGCTACCGCCAGCCACACACCGAGGTGGCCCGGCCGCCATTGACCGGCCAGGAGCCGGCCGCCGCCGCGGCCAGACTCCCTCCGACTCTCTCTCTCTTTCTCTCTTTCTCTTTGCCGCGGCCTGTTACAGTGCCGACGTCACGGCCGGCCATGGTGGCCGGCCGGACCTCCACCGGACGCACGCCCGGTGCCGATGGAGGTCACCGACTGCCGTTCAGGCCCGGCGAGGAGGCGAGCACGCCGTCGGGCCCAAACCAAGATCAAGACCGGCGAGCACGGTGGAAGAAAAGGAAAGGAAGATTCTGCTTACTTGATGACGATTGACGGACTGAGCACGGTGGAAGGAAAGGAAGCTTCCGCGATGGTCCGATGGATCGCTCCTACTCGCTGCCAGGAATAGAAGGAAGCTTGGACGTGGGAAGGGAGCGGGCTGTGCACCTGTGCGGCTGTGCCAAAAAAAAACGAAGGAAGTCTGGATCACTCCTCCTCGACCACCGTGGTTGTGGCACTGTGGCACTGTCTCCTTCGTTGCCTCCGGGATGGTCTGATGGATCGCTCCTCGCTGCCCGAAAGTCTGGACATGGGAAGACTGGAAGGCCAGGAAGGGAGTTTAGAAGTGGGATTGTGGGAAGGGACAAGGGAGCATTCTGTCAAAGAAAGAAACGAACGAAAAAGAAACTAGACGGGAGCGGCTTCGTACGTGACGTGTCGATCGCTCGGAGTTTTAATTTTAATTTTTTATTTAAAAGATAGATGTCGCTCGGCGCCCGGTGGGTTTTGTATTTTTTTTTGAAATATTAACTGAATATTTATAATAAAACGGATATCCGTATTCGTATTTAAAATATATATACATTCGTATTTGTATTTGTATTTGATTAATTTTTAAATTAAATATCCGAATCCGTATCCAAATCTGATTAAACTATAGAATAAATATCTGAATCTAATATGATTCGAATACGAATACGATCAGAGTTTATCCGATCCATTTTTAGCCCTACAAATTGACCCAAAATGTTTCTTATATATGCGCTAAAAAAATTATGATATTTTCCCATCCGATGCGCGGAGCGGGATGGCACGGAAGGGAGACGCCTCCAAGCCCTACAGGCAAAATTTTTCGATTGAGAATTTTTCGAAGAAGTCCATCCAGGTCACTTCTTAAGCCTGGTGGACGCAGTGCTCGCCGTTCGAATGAGAATTCTTCGAAGAAGAGGAAGAGATGGGCGCTGACATCTGGGACAGGAGAAGGGGAATGGAGAGGACTTGCGGGCGGAAGGAAGAAGGGGGCGGGGGTGGGGAGTGGTTTGGCAGCTCTTGCTTCTCTGGCTACGCCGGTGATGGCTACCGTTGCCCTTCTCCGAGGTGGCGCCACGCCGGCCCTGCTGCGAGTCTTGAGATTCCCTGGGAGATTGGATGTCGAGGAATTCTAACCATTTGTGCCTTGCGGCGTGAAGCGGTTTGAGTGACGGAGAGCATGATTGAGAGGCCACCAAGTATTCGATGAAATACCGCTCTAGCTGTTTCTTTGAGTGAGTCTGGGGTTTATCTCGGGTTTAAACGGTAACAACTAACAAAGCCCCTTGTACTGTTTCCAAAAGGAGCCTAAATTAATTTTCTTTTCTAAATTATTCTCTCATCTTCCCTCACCACCTCGATCCTTTCCACACCCAGCCGCCATGGTTATGGTTATGACCTGCAACATCCTGATCATGGAGATGAATGACGGGGAGATAAGGGTGGAGTAGATGCTCATGGCGCCAAGAAGTGGATACGGATGTGGTTGGTGTTGACCCAATTGATGATTTTGATGATTAACAAAACTATTTGAGTATAACTAATGGAGGCTCTAATGATTTTGATTAAGTGTTTTAGATTATAAGTCTATTGAATGATCAAAATCAGGAGTTACATCGTGTTCTGGATCGAATCTAATGTCTAGGTAAGATTGCAGACATTAGAGTCGACTCCAAGAATCACAGAGCCGACTCCGGATCTGGCACGGAAGTTAGAGTCGACTCCGAGACTGTTAGAGCCGACTCTCACAGAAGAAATAGAACGTCGATTTTTCTGGCCCCGACCTAGAGTCGACTCCGGGTAAGTTAGAGTCGACTCCAGAAAAGTTTCTTGTCGACCCCAGAAAAGTCAGAGACGACTCCAGAAATAACGTTTTAAAGTGCTTTGAGTTAGAGCCGACTCCAAAAAAGTTAGAGTCGACTCCAACCCACCTGGAACGAAAAATAAAATTGCCAGATCAGCTCTAACGGTAATATTTTTATTTTACCTTATTTCTAACGGATATATTTTGTTACAAGGTACACTTCAACGGATAGTTTTCTTCGAAAAATGGTTTGAAAGAAATCTATAAAAAGGGAAGACTATCATTCAAAATAAAGAAGAGAAAAATGGAAAAACAAAGAGGAAATTCGGAAATAGAGAAATCCCATTTTAAAAATCCAAAAAGAGAGAGCCTGAATCTCAAGAGGAAAACCTTCTAGCTCAAATCCACTCCACTCCAAAAAGGCTCAAGAGGAATCCAAGGCATTCAAATCAAAGTTTTGGTGGATTTCCCAACTTGGAGAAAGAGGATTTGTTTCTTGCTTTTCAACCCTTCTCAACTGCTTCAATTGTGAAGAATCGGAGCTGAGGCTTGATTCAACCCAGCAAGGAGAAGAAGAAAAGAAGAAAAAAAGAAAAGCTCAAAAGCCAACCATCTACAAATTAGGCTTTTCTAAACCTTATTATTCTTATATTTGATTATCTGCTCATTAAGGAGCTTTGTAATTGAAAAACAATATTTCATTTGTTTGTATCTAGTTCAATCTGGGGGATTGAACTAGTGGAGGTAGTCTTACCTTAGTACAAGCTTGGTAAAGCTTGTGTTAGGGTTTTTGTGCTGGTGAGCCCTTGAAAACCAGCTGGGTTCGTTGTGCGCTCAGAAAACAACAAGTTTGAGTTGTGAGCTTGTAAAACAACTCGTCTGTAATCAGGTTGATTATAGTGTGGACCCAAGTGAATCTTGGGAGTGGACGTAGGTGTTGGATACATCGAACCACTATAAACTCTTTGTGTTTGCCATGTCTCCTTTATCTTATCTCTATCTCTATCTCTATCTCTATCTTATTGATTGTATTTTGTTTTTGCATCTGCATTCACTTTCACTCACACTAAGCAAACAAATATTTCAAAAGGTTTAATTTTTTTAAAGAACCCAATTCACCCCCCCCCCCTCTTGGGTTGTCATCTGGGCCAACAATTGGTATCAGAGCTAGTGCTCATTAGATTTTGATCACACGATCAAGAGCTAAAGATCCAAATGGCAGCTCAAGTTGGATCATTTGCTGAAGGTCATTCTACGAATAGACCTCCACTGTTTAATGGTTCAAATTATTCATATTGGAAAGCTAGAATGAGGATATTCATTCAAGCTTTTGACTATGAACTATGGGGTGTTATAATTAATGGACCTAGTACACCCACACATGTTATTGATGGCACTATTGTTCCTAAGCCCGAAAGGGACTGGAATGATAATGATAGGAAGATGGCACAGCTTAACGCTAAAGCCATGAATGTTTTATATTGCTCCTTAGATGCAAATGAATTTAATAGAATCTCCACATGTAATTCCGCAAAGGAGATTTGGGATAGATTAGAGGTTACCCATGAGGGTACTAACCAAGTAAAAGAATCTAAAATTAATATTCTTGTTCATAAATATGAGTTGTTTAGCATGGAACAATCTGAAACCATTGCATGCATGTATACTAGATTTACAGATATTGTAAATGGTTTAAAAAGTCTTGGTAAGACATATACTAACTCAGAACTTGTTCGAAAAATTCTTAGGTCACTACCAAGATCATGGGAAGCCAAAATGACAGCAATCCAAGAAGCAAAGGACCTCAACACTCTGCCCTTAGAGGAGCTTCTAGGATCACTTATGACCCATGAGTTGACAATGAAGCAGCACGTAGAGGAGGACACAAAGAAGAAGAAAGTAATTGCCCTCAAAGCTGCAAAAGAAGAAGAGAGCAGCAGCGATGATGATGATGATGATGAAGAGACTGCTCTCTTAGCTAAAAGTTTAAAAGATTCATGAGGAGAAAGAAACCCTTCCACAAGAAGAAATTTGGAGCAAAGTGGGAAGGAGAAAAGGATAAGAACAAGGACAAGGACAAAGAAAAAGAGAAAGACCCCTTGACTTGCTATGAGTGTAATAAACCGGGGCACTTTAGGAATGAATGTCCTAAATTAAAGAAAGCCTACAAAAAGAAAAAGAAGGCTTATGTGGCGACTTGGAGTGATAGCGAAGAAACTTCTTCCGAAGAAGAAGAACAAAAGGAAGTCGTAAATGTATGTTTTATGGCGGACGATAACGATGAGGTAAGTTCCGATAACCCTTGCGATGAGTTTGCATTTGATGAATTATTTGATGCTTTTAATGAACTTATCGGCGATTTCAAGGTTTTGAAAAAGAAATACAAGCTTTTGAAAAATGAAAATTCAACTTTCATTAAAGAAAAGGAAGATCTTAATAATGAAGTTAAGAAACTTAAATCTGAAAATGAAATTTTGGTAAAAGAAAAAGAATTAATTTCCAATGAAAATGATAAACTAAGGAAAGAGGTTGAAAAATATAAGAACATAGTTGATAAGTTTACCTTAAGCTCAACTAAATTGGACATGTTATTAAATAGTCAAAAAGCAGTTGTTTAACAAAGCCGGATTAGGGTATAACACTATTAGAAAACAAAAATCACTGAAAAATATTTTGTGCGTGCTGGCCAAAGTAATTTTACATGCTTTAAATGTAATCAAAAAGGATATAAATCTTATGAATGTAAAATTCTAAAACCTAATAAAAACTTAAATATTAAAGGAAAGAAAATATGGGTTCCAAAAGGAATAGTTTTTATTGCTACTAACCATGAAGGACCCAAGAAATCTTTCGAGCTTCTTTAAGCTCACGGCTATTGCTCAGAACGCTGCCTTGAGCGTCGAAGGGTCCTCGCCGGAATCTCTGGTCTCTGGGACTTTTGCAAGCTTTCAAATGCGAGAAGCTCGTCAGAAGATTCCGAGCTCGCTAGAGAAGGCGATCGAAAGCTCAAGGACGTCGGCTCAAAATGATCGGGCATCAACATATTATATTTAGTAGAGTATTGTTTTCTTTTTTGGCCTACCGTACATTATAATTGCTCGAATTGCAAGCTTTGAATCAATGCCACAGCTCTAGTTAAGTCTATATTGTCGTAGCCCACATCTTCTGAAGGACAGGAGAATGCTATATATATATTCCTAAAAAACACCAAAAAAAGAAGGGGAGAGAGAAAGAGATCTTGATCAATTTTGATAAAAGCTGTGAACCATCATGATCGCCTATGAAGACATGCTTACCTTGGTAAACACTCCATTCCCTCTCCCACTTGATGCTTTGGAAAGGAGTGACCCATCCGAAGTCTTTGCATGCAAAGTAGAACTGACTGGTCCCTTGTCCCCCCTTCCAAGTCGTGATGTCATCATATAAAAGAGTGAATCTCCCTCGGGTCCATTGCTGTTCATGCTCTCTGTTCCCTTTAAAGTTGGCACAAATTTTTTTTAATTATTTCTTTATTCTTCGACCACAGAAAGCAAGCGTAGGCTAAGTGCTAAGAGAGAGAATTTAAGACAATCTTCCTTTGAGCGTCTAAAGATTGATGCTTGTTATATATATTGTATACCGTCTATGATAGCCGTGTTGGTGAAGAAGAAGGAAAGCGACGTATTCTCTTGCGTCTTTTCTCCTTCCTTTTGAAGCGTTGCACAACACGACGCAAGATAAATTTATGGGAGAGACTAAGAGTTGTTGCACTGATATCGTCCTCACCAACTTCTCGTTTTGCCATGGTGTTGCTGCGTCTGGCTCTTTCCTTCCCTTTGATGCGTCCAGCTGGTATGCTCTCAAGTCGTCCTTCAGAGCTCAACTTCCATGGAACGTTAGTGAAGCAGCCACGAACTTTACGTGGCCTTAACATCTGCAACTCATGCCAGTCTCAGAAAGACATGCCATTGACTCTATCTCTATCACTGTCTTATTCACTGCACTTTGTATTTACATTGCTATTGCCTTCATTCATCTTAAGCAAACTATTTTAAAAGGCTAATTTTTTAAAAGAACCCAATTCACCCTCCCCTCTTGGGTTGTCATCTGGGCTAACAATTGGTATCAGAGCTAGTGCTCATTAGATTTTGATCACACGATCAAGAGCTAAAGATCCAAATGGCAACACAAGTTGGATCATTTGCTGAAGGTCATTCTACAAATAGACCTCCACTGTTTAATGGTTCAAATTATTCATATTGGAAAGCTAGAATGAGGATATTCATTCAAGCTTCTGATTATGAGCTATGGGGTGTTATAATCAATGGACCTAGTACACCCACACATGTTATTGATGGCACTATTGTTCCTAAGCCCGAAAGGGACTGGAATGATAATGATAGGAAAATGGCACAACTTTATGCTAAGGCCATGAATGTATTATATTGCTCCTTAGACGCTAATGAATTTAATAGAATCTCCACATGTAATTCCGCAAAGGAGATTTGGGATAGATTAGAGGTAACCCATGAGGGTACCAACCAAGTAAAAGAATCAAAGATTAATATTCTTGTTCATAAATATGAATTGTTTAGCATGGAACAATCTGAAACCATTGCATGCATGTATACAAGATTTACAGATATTGTAAATGGTTTGAAAAGTCTTGGTAAGATATATACTAACTCTGAATTCAAAAAATTCTTAGGTCATTACCAAGATCATGGGAAGCAAAAATGACAGCAATCCAAGAAGCTAAGGACCTCAACACTTTACCCTTAGAGGAGCTTCTAGGATCTCTTATGACCCATGAGCTGACTATGAAGCAGCATGTAGAGGAGGACACAAAGAAGAAGAAAATGATTGCCCTCAAAGATGCAAAAGAAGAAGAGAGCAGCAGCGATGATGATGATGATGAAGAGACTGCTCTCTTAGCCAAAAAGTTTAAAAGATTCATGAGGAGAAAGAAACCCTTCCACAAGAAGAAATTTGGAGCAAAGTGGGAAGGAGAAAAGGATAAGAACAAGGACAAGAACAAAGAAAAAGAGAAAGACCCCTTGACTTGCTATGAATGTAACAAACCGGGGCACTTTAGGAATGAATGTCCTAAACTGAAGAAAGCCTACAAAAAGAAAAAGAAGGCTTATGTGGCGACTTGGAGTGACAGCGAGGAATCTTCTTCCGAAGAAGAAGAACAAAAGGAAGTCGCAAACGTATATTTTATGACGGACAACAACGATGAGGTAAGTTCCGATAACCCTTGCGATGAATTTGCTTTTGATGAACTTTTTGATGCTTTTAATGAACTTGTTAGCGATTTCAAGGTTTTGAAAAAGAAATACAAGATTTTAAAAAATAAAAATTTAACTTTCATTAAAGAAAAGAGAAATCTTAATAATGAAGTTGAGAAATTTAAATCTGAAAATGAGATTTTAGTAAAAGAAAAAGAACTAATTTCAAATGAAAATGATAAACTAAGAAAAGAGGTTGAAAAACATAAGAACATAGTTGATAAGTTTACCTTAAGCTCAACTAAATTAGACATGTTATTAAATAGTCAAAAAGCAGTTTTTGACAAAGCCGGATTATGGTATAACACTTTAAGAAAATAAAAATCACTGAAAAATATTTTTGTGCGTGCTAGCCAAAGTAATTTTACATGCTTTAAATGTAATCAAAAAGGACATAAATCTTATGAATGTAAAATTCTAAAACCTAATAAAAACTTAAATGTTAAAGGAAAGAAAATATGGGTTCCGAAAGGAACAATATTTGTTGCTACTAACCATGAAGGACCCAAGAAAGCTTGGGTACCTAAACATAAAGTCTGATTTCATTGCAGGAATGTCTTGTGGCCAAGAGATCAAAGAGAAAGTAGTATCTTGATAGTGGCTGCTCAAGACATATGACGGGTGACAAAGAAGAATTCATCACCCTTGAAGAAAAGAGAGGAGGAGTTGTTACATTTGGCGACAATGGCAAAGGCCAAATCTTGGGGTTTGGTAACATTCAAATAACTCCCTCCACATATATTGAGAATGTACTTTATGTTGATGGTTTAAAGCATAACTTAATTAGTATAAGTCAATTATGTGACAAAGGTTTTAAAGTATCTTTTGAATCTTCTATATGCACAGTAGCTAATTCCATTGATAATAGCATTATTTTTATTGGTAAATAGAAATGGCAATGTATACTTGATGACTTAGACAATTTGTCTACTAATAATCATTGCTTAGTTGCTAATAATGCTAATATGAATGAGATTGGTTGGTTGTGGCATCGAAGATTAGGTCACGCAAGCACACACCTGATTTCAAAACTAATTAGAATGGATTTAGTAAAAGGTCTACCTAAATTAGATTTTGAAAATAATAAAATATGTGATGCATGTCAGTTTGGAAAACAAACAAGAAGTTCTTTTAAATCTAAAAATATTGTTTCAACTTCTAGGCCATTAGAGCTACTTCACATGGACCTTTTTGGACCAACTAGAACCACAAGTCTAGGAGGAAAGAAATATGGTCTTGTGATAGTAGATGATTACTCTAGATTCACTTGGGTAATGTTTTTAGCTCACAAAGATGAGACTTTCTCGATATTCATGAAATTCTTCAAGAAAGTAACAAATGAGAAAAACACTACCATAGTGTCTCTAAGAAGTGATCATGGAACTGAATTTGAAAATCACTTATTTGAAAGTTTTTGCAATGAAAATGGTATTAATCATAATTTTTCTGCACCTAGGACCCCACAACAAAATGGAGTAGTTGAAAGAAAAAATAGGACTCTAGAAGACATGGCCCGTACCATGCTATGTGAAAGTAAACTCCCAAAATACTTTTGGGCGGAAGCTATTAACACAGCATGTTACATCCTAAATAGAGCCTTAATAAGACCTATTTTAAAGAAAACACCTTACGAATTATGGCATGATAGAAAACCCAACATTAAATATTTTCATGCATTTGGTTGTAAATGTTTTATTCATAATAATGGTAAAAGCAACTTAGGTAAATTTGATGCAAAATCTGATGAAGGAATATTCTTAGGTTATTCAACAACTAGTAAAGCATATAGAGTGTTCAATAAAGGAAGCCTAATTGTTGAAGAATCTATTCATGTAATTTTTGATGAATCTTTAACATCAAGTTCCAAAAGGATTGATGATGAGGAAGATACAAACATTCTCGAAAACAATCTTGAAAAACTTAATATTGATGTATCTTCAGATCATGAACAAGAAGTTAAAGATAATGATTCGCCTAATGCTGATGATGTTAATACTAATCATAATGATATAGATCTACCAAGAGATTGGAGATACGCTTATAGTCATCCCAAGGAATTGATTATAGGCGATCCATCTCAAGGAATAAGAACTAGATCATCTATGAGAAATATTAGTAATCACCTTGCATTTGTTTCTCAAATTGAACCTAAAACCATTGAAGAAGCTGAAAAAGATAATAATTGGATGTTAGCTATGCAAGAAGAATTAAACCAATTCACTAGAAATAATGTATGGACATTAGTAGAAAGACCTAAAGATCATTCTGTTATAGGATCAAAATGGGTTTTTAGAAATAAACTAGATGAAAATGGCATAGTAATTAGAAACAAAGCTAGATTAGTTGCAAAAGGATATAATCAAGAAGAAGGTATTGATTTTGATGAAACCTTTGCACCTGTAGCTAGATTAGAAGCCATTAGGCTATTACTAGCATTTGCATGTCACATGAACATTAATTTATTTCAAATGGATGTCAAAAGTGCATTTTTAAATGGATTAATAAATGAAGAAGTATATGTAGAACAACCACCAGGTTTTGAAGATCACGAATTTTCAAATCACGTTTTTAAATTGCACAAAGCATTATATGGTTTGAAACAAGCACCTAGAGCTTGGTATGATAGACTAAGTAAATTTTTGATTGAAAATGATTTTACAAGAGGAAATGTTGATAAAACATTATTTTTGAAAAGAAAAAATAAAGATTTACTTGTAGTTCAAATTTATGTTGATGACATTGTATTTGGTGCTACTAACAATCTTCTATGTCAAGAGTTTGCTAAGTTAATGCAGGGAGAATTTGAAATGAGCATGATGGGAGAACTCAATTTCTTCCTTGGACTCCAAATCAAACAAAGCAAAGAGGGAATCTTTATCAACCAAACAAAGTACACAAGAGAAATTCTAAAGAAGTTTGGTATGGAATCAATAAAACCCTCGGAACACCAATGAGTCCTTCATGCAAGCTGGACAAAGATGAAGAAGGTAAGAAGGTTGATCAAAAATATTATCGAGGTATAATCGGATCCCTACTTTACTTAACTGCAAGTAGACCAGACATAATGTTTGTTGTTTGCTTATGTGCTAGATTTCAGTCTGAACCTAAAGAATCACATTTAATTGCTGTTAAAAGAATACTAAGATACTTAAGTGGAACAAAAAATGTAGGTTTATGGTATTCTAGAGACTCAACATTAAATCTGATTGCTTATTCTGATTCTGATTATGCTGGATGTAAGTTAGATAGAAAAAGCACAAGTGGTGCATGCCAATTTTTAGGAAGTAACTTAATCTCATGGTTTAGCAAAAAGCAAAATTCGGTTGCATTATCTACTGCTGAAGCAGAATATGTTGCAGCTGGAAGTTGCTGTGCTCAAATCCTATGGATTAAGAGACAACTTGAAGACTATGGTATCACACTTGATAAGACACCTATAAGATGTGATAATACAAGTGCAATAAATCTAACTAAAAATCCAATTCAACACTCAAGAACAAAGCATATTGAAATAAGATATCACTTTATAAGAGAACATGTTGCCAATAATGAAATTTGTCTTGATTATGTGAATACTGAAGAACAACTGGCAGATATATTAACAAAACCCTTAAGTGAAGAGAGATTTTGTTATCTTAGAGGAGAATTAGGAGTTTGTGATCCTTTGGAATAGTTTTCTGAAACTCTTAAGGACAACTATCTAGATCTCATCTATTTCTTGAAAATCTCGATATTCAATAAGGAAATCTATCTAGATATTGATTCATTGTTTCCCCAATTGCTAAGGAACATTTATCTAGAATTTGATGATTAATTTGAATAGTTTCAGATCCTTGAAACTTGATTTTTTATCTCTGAAACTGTTAGAGTCGACTCTAACAGTTTGTGGAGTCGACACCTTGTTTTTGATGTTCTGTCTAAGCAATTAGAGCCGACTCTGGCTTTTGTAGAGCCGACTCTAATTCGAGCGCTGACAGACTTTCTGGTTCGGAGCCGACACCCAGTTTTCGGGAGTCGACTCTAAGTCGAGCTAGGTCAAAAATAAAAAGGCGGAGTCGACCCCAAATCATTCCATCCGTCTCCCAAAACCTCTCCAAAAAGCTCCAAAGCCTTTCCAACTTCCCCAATCTTCTCAAAGCCTTTGATTAAACTTTCCAATCTTCTCAATGGCACCTAAGAGGCACGGTTTCGTCGGTGGAGCGTCCGTTCCCACAAGGCGACGCACTATTCGGAGGCAACCCTCGCCATCCTCCTCTTCGGCCACTCAAGAAGATTCCCCTCCTTCACCCTCTTCACCCAAAGTTGATCATTTAGCCGGTAAGACTATTACAACTGGAAGAAAGGTCAATTTTGATTTCTTTGAGTCGGAAGGCTTCACTATAGGAAGATGTTTGAAAGAAATGGGGTGGGAAAAGATTTGCTCATTAGATATCCCCACTTATCCAGCCTTAGTGAGAGAGTTTTACAATGGTTTAAGTAGAGGAGAAGGCGGTTTAATCAGTATAGTAAGAGGAACAAGAGTTACAATAACCACTGAAATACTTGGAAATTTATTGGAAATGCCCACAATTGGTATTATGGAATATCAACATGATGATAGAAGTGGAGCATTGACAAGAATGTTAGGGAGGGATGTAACCGAGTTTGAGGAAATCCTTGCAAATCAATTAAATCTGGAACTCAGGTTACTACATAACATTTGTGGAAGAATTTTATTTCCGAAAATTGGTAGATTTGAGTATGTCTCGGAGCGAGACATTCTTTTGATGGATTGTATAATTACTGGAAGGCCAGTCAACTTAGCTGGCATGATGATTGGATATATGGCAGAGGCTGCTACAAAGAAAAGATCTACACTGCCATATGGTATGATTTTGACATTAATCTTTAGAAGCCAAGGTGTGCTTATTATGGAGAATGAACCCCTAAGAAAATTGAGGCACACTGACTATTATAGTATCTCTACTATTCATCGGATGGGCTTCAAGAAGTTGAATGGTGTATGGATGAAAGGAGGAAGAGAGGAAAGAGCTGAAAGAGATAGAGCAGAAGAGACCAGAGTAGAAGATATCCCTGGACCATCCACTGCGGGACCATCAGTCCCTGATCCATCTATTACGGGACCATCTTCAGCTGGACCTTCAGAGGCCGGACCTAGTAATGTTCCCTCACCTCCACATCAGTCTATTGCTGCTTCTGGGAGATTCTCTGATGAACAGATTGGTCAGTTGAGAGCTTTGCTTGCTGATATGATAGTCAGAGATCTCATGAGATTAATCAATTAAAAGAAGACTTTAATCAGTTGAAAGAAGAACTTAATTCGAGACTGGACATGATCTCCTTTTCCATAAGCAATTCTGTTGAATCCTTTGGTGCTGAACTTCACAAAATCTTTGAAAGGATGGAAGGCATTGCTGATGGGTCGGGATCTTATGTTCATGCAACTGGTCAACTGAAGAAGGACATTGACCTTGCAGTCTCACAGATTGAAGCTTGTCTTGAAAACTTTAAGAAATCCCAAAAAGATGATGTAATGGAAATCATAGGTCACTTGAAGAAAATTGTATTCAAACATATCTGACTTTGATTTTGATAGTTTGTATTTAGGAATTTTTGAGTATCTAATGTATTTCACTTTGGAATGTACTTATGTAATGCTTCTTACTTATGAAATGCAATTACACTTTTTCAAATCTGTCTATGATTGACTGCTTGAATCCCTATGTCTTATTGAGCCTACAATTTTTCTAATAACTTTATCTAATACTCTCCTTATTGCTGATAACAAAAAAGGGGGAGAGATGGTTGAATATGCAAAGAAAGAAAGACTTGAAATTTTAATGAGAGATGGTTGAATATGCATAAAGAAAGAAAGAAAGGGGGAGAAATGATTGTTTATGCAAAATGACTTGAAATTTTAATCAGTTAAAATTCGATGCTTATATATAGGGGGAGCTATTCAATACAGGGGGAGCTTAACAACAAGCTTAATTGCAATTTTCTGTACATTTAGTTTAAATGTTCATAATTGATGGATTATATTGAACTCATGCACAATTTTAAAAGTTTACTGTGAATATTGACATCAAATCCTTCATTAAAAATGTTTTAAGTTTTAAAATGACTATAATCTTTAGTTCGAATGAATTTTTGAATGCATATACTCAAAGTTTTTGTTATCATTAAAAAGGGGGAGATTGTTGACCCAATTGATGATTTTGATGATTAACAAAACTATTTGAGTATAACTAATGGAGGCTCTAATGATTTTGATTAAGTGTTTCAGATTATAAGTCTATTGAATGATCAAAATCAGGAGTTACATCGTGTTCTGGATCGAATCTAATGTCTAGGTAAGATTGCAGACATTAGAGTCGACTCCGAGAATCACAGAGCCGACTCCGGATCTGGCACGGAAGTTAGAGTCGACTCCGAGACTGTTAGAGCCGACTCTCACAGAAGAAACAGAACGTCGATTTTTCTGGCCCCGACCTAGAGTCGACTCCGGGTAAGTTAGAGTCGACTCCAGAAAAGTTTCTTGTCGACCCCAGAAAAGTCAGAGACGACTCCAGAAATAACATTTTAAAGTGCTTCGAGTTAGAGCCGACTCCAGAAAAGTTAGAGTCGACTCCAACCCACCTGGAACGAAAAATCAAATTGCCAGATCAGCTATAACGGTAATATTTCTATTTTACCTTATTTCTAACGGATATATTTTGTTACAAGGTACACTCCAACGGATAGTTTTCTTCCAAAAATGGTTTGAAAGAAATCTATAAAAAGGGAAGACTATCATTCAAAATAAAGAAGAGAAAAACGGAAAAACAAAGAGGAAATTCGGAAATAGAGAAATCCCATTTCAAAAATCCGAAAAAGAGAGAGCCTGAATCTCAAGAGGAAAACCTTCTAGCTCAAATCCACTCCACTCCAAAAAGGCTCAAGAGGAATCCAAGGCATTCAAATCAAAGTTTTGATGGATTTCCCAACTTGGAGAAAGAGGATTCGTTTCTTGCTTTTCAACCCTTCTCAACTGCTTCAACTGTGAAGAATCAGAGCTGAGGCTTGATTCAACCCAGCAAGGAGAAGAAGAAAGAAGAAAAGAAAAAAGCTCAAAAGCCAACCATCTACAAATCAGGCTTTTCTAAACCTTATTATTCTTATATTTGATTATCTGCTCATTAAGGAGCTTTGTAATTGAAAAATAATATTTCATTTATTTGTATCTAGTTCAATCTGGGGGATTGAACTAATGGAGGTAGTCTTACCTCAGTACAAGCTTGGTAAAGCTTGTGTTAAGGTTTTTGTGCTGGTGAGCCCTTGAAAACCAGCTGGGTTTGTTGTGCGTCCGGGAAAACAACAAGTTTGAGTTGTGAACTTGTAAAACAACTCGACTGTAATCAGGTTAATTATAGTGTGGACCCAAGTGAATCTTGGGAGTGGACGTAGGTGTTGGATACACCGAACTACTATAAACTCTTTGTGTTTGCCGTGCCTACATTGACTCTATCTCTATCACTGTCTTATTCACTGCACTTTGTATTTACATTGCTATTGCCTTCATTCATCTTAAGCAAACTATTTTAAAAGGCTAATTTTTAAAAGAACCCAATTCACCCCCCCCCCCCTCTTGGGTTGTTATCTGGGCCAATAGTTGGGACCTCTGGGATCGCTAACGACAATCTATAGGTATCGCTGTATTCGAAGTATGAGTTCAGATCCTTCTTTCTCTATTTCTCTATTACTAATTCTTTGAATTGGTTTCTGAGATTCCCTCATGTTGTGCTGCTTTCTGCCAGGATTGCAATTTTTGGGACATCTTGTTTGTAATTTAGTGTAAAGTTAATTTTTTTTTTTGTTTGCCAAGGTTTTAATTCATATATTTCGTGCATTGTCATTCTAATGCTCTTCCCTTTTTCGACTTTGTGATCAATTGTGACCCTGAATGCTAGTTAATGTCTCTTGGAATGCGGATTTTTGTGTAGGTTTATCATTTTTCTTCTTTTTCAAGTTTCTAAATTTATGGTTTAAAGAAATATGTGCTGGAGAGTGATCTTGAAGCATGCATGCGCGCGCACACACACATGGAATTTAGTATAATTATGATGATTCATGAAGTAGAAACACTAATATAAAAAAAATTATATGCTAGTAAAACATAAATGTTTAAAATAATATTTATGTTGAACCAGAATTTATTCATAAAAGTAATCCTTCCTAAGGATGAAGCCAACCATCCAAACTTAAATCCAATGCAATTTCAAGATTTTCTACTGAAACATTTGATGAGTTTGGTTGTGTTGGCTTGAGCAAGGTTAAAAATATATTACTTTGCGGGCCTTGATGCTAAAAATATGAACAAAGTTTAGGTCGAGTTGATACTCGAACTAAAAAAAAAAAATCAATTAGTCTTTGTGTCATGCCTCAGATCTTAGGGCAGATCTAGAAAGTAGTAATCCACCATACGCTAGGCTTGCAAGGCATCCAGTGACAAAAGCAATCATCATTTAAAGGAGATATGAACTATTATGCATAAAAAATGATGTACCATTTTTATTACAATTCCAAATAACACAAGTGTTCTGGCTATATGCAAAGTTAGAAAACATAATGATGTTTAAGCTAGGCTGACAGAAACTTTATTCTACCATGTCTCCAATTTTTAGGCTTTGAAAAATATCAAAGAGGATTTAATGAGCTCACACTCAGTAAGCCTAATATAAATATATCATTAAAAATTCAAGTATATAACATGTTATAATGTCATCTTGTTTTACTTATATTCTTAATTTTTTTGAACTCATATTCCATATTATATCTTAAAACTTTCAATTCCAAGTTTTCATGTCATCACAATCATGATTTACTTATTTCATGCGTTAGAATTTACATATTGTAGAGTTGGGTCTCGGTATCAATCATCATTGTCATCAAGTCATATCATAGTGGATTGAGGATAATATATTTTATCATTCAAAATTTATTTTTTATTTTTTATTTAATTGTTGTCCATGAAATTCTTTAGATTAACATATAAAAATCCATATTCTTACCATATTAATTATGTTATCATTATTAATACCATGGATTATTACTATTTTATGGTTTCACAATAATATAGCTACTTATTTTGCATTTTCTTCATACTTGCATTAGTAATTTATAATTATTTCCATTGGTATGAACATGTACTATTATTATTGTTGTTATTATTATGATATTTATTTATTTTTAAATAATAAGTTAGAATCTTAGGGTTTCAAGATTAATAGAACTAAGACTGAATATATGAAATATAATTTTAGTGAAAGCAGAAATACAAATGAAGAAACAATTAACATTGCAAGCCAAAAGATATCAAGGAGTAAAAAATTTAGGTATTTGAAATCAATTATCCAGCAAAAAGATAAAATAGGTGAAGATGTGAATCACAGAGTTAAAGTAGGATGGATTAAGTGAAGGAGTGCTTTGGAAGTATTGTATGATCGATGCATCCCATTAAAATTAAAAGAAAAATTTTATAAAACCGCTATTAGATCAGCTATATTATATGGAATAGAGTGTTGAAAAATATTGAAACAACATGTGAATAAATTAAGTGTAATAGAAATGCGCATGTTAAGATGGATATGTGGTAAAATGTAAAAGATAGAATTAGAAATAAACATATATGAGATATGATAGGAGTAACTCCAATTAAAGATAAAATAAGAGAAAATCGATTAAGATAGTTTGGACATATACAACGAAGGCCTTTAGATGCTTTAGTTAGAAAGAGTGATCTTTTAACAATCCATGGTAATGATAGAGGTAGAAGTAGACCTAAACTGATATGGACAGAAATAATTAAAAAAGATATAACTATATATAATTTGAGTATCGACTTAGTCTTAAATAGAGCAGAGTGAAGGAAGTAGATTTATGTAGCCGACCCCATGTAGTTGGGAAAAGGCTTAGTTGAGTTGAGTTGAGTTTAAGTTATGCAGAAATCAACTAAAATCTAAAAACAATAACATTTAATATTCAAGTGCATATATTAAAGCAACATAATTTATTTTGCAAAGTAAATAGCGGATAATTAACAATATTTACTTAGGTTTTAGCAATTATTCATAAATTGCATAATTTAAGAATTTATAAAATTACTAATTATAATTAGCTTACTTACCTCTTCTCGCTAATCATAAGTTAAATCCAACTAATTAGGCTGCTGCCACCTACAACATAATATTTACAATTTTAATTTCTAAAAAGCATGCTGACCAAAATAACTTTAATCTACCAAATCTAGTTTTGGTTATAACTTGAGGCTTGATTATAACTTGTATCAGTTAGACAGTGCAAAAAGGGCTCACCCACAAACTAGACTGATCCCAAATCTAGTCCTGGACCCAAAGTGGTTGGGTTAGGATTAGATTGGGCTCCAAAGCTGGGGTTAAAATCTTGGACTCAAGGCTAAAATTGGCTAAACTTAAACCCAAAGACAGAACCATTTTTTTTTCTTTCTCTTCTCCTATTTTCAGAAACCTACCCAAAGCTAGTGGTTTGGTGGCATGGTTGGCCCTCCCCTGTTCGGCCGCAACCAAACTTGACTATCCGGCATGGCTGGCTTCGACCCTCAAGTGGCCGCGAGAGCCGCACGCGGGGAGGCTATCACAGCTCCCAACAAGTTGCTCAAGGGTCATCGGAGTTCCGACGACCCACTCGCAAGTGGCTATTGCCACCCTTGGTGTGGTGGTCTGCCGTCATATGCGGCTTGCCGCACACCACCCAGCCGCTGCGCTCATGCCACGGGCAAGGCATTATGTTTGAGGGTCGCTGGGGTCTAGTAGCCCTACACAGCTGTGCCACCGACTTCTTTCCCACCTTGTCGAAGCACCCTATCGGCGAAGGAGCCCGATGGCTTGTTGGCCACCATAGTGGGTTTTAAGGTCCTATGCATAGAACAAAGAGACTTCTCTCTCCACATTTTTTTGGTAATTGCTGGCGACACAACCCTTATCACTCCTCTCCATGATAGATCATGACAAGGGGAGAGAAGACAGGGTTACCTGTCAGAAGAGGGTCGCAGATGAGGGAAAAGCATCATAAAAAAATGCTACCAAGCCATCCCGTTTCCAAATCAAAATGGTATCAAGAGTTAAGATTCATCCTTGACCCAAAGGTCTGGCGATCTAAGACTCAACCCAGGGAGGGGAGAACATAGTTACCCATCGAAGTTGTCTAGTGGAGGAGACACTGGCGGAGGTTCGGTAGCTTTCGATGGGTTGAGAAAAAAAATAGAGGATACAAATGGGTTGCAGGATTCACAGAGAAAATGAATGAAAGAATAAAAAGGAGAGGTTTTAATCGCCCGGCCGCGGAGCAGGCGACGGAACATCCTCCTCCAGCTTACCAGTTTGGTAGTGCCACGATAATTGTGGGCATTATACTTTGATTGGATTGGACCAAGGTCTCCAAAATCGATCATCAGTTTGATACAGTACAATGCATATTTATATCAAGATAGGATACCAAAACATTTTTACTCTTAAGCATAATTTCATTTGATACTAGAAGATTGATTTGTATCAAATGGTATAGTATCAAATGGTATAAGATGGTTCCACTCGATTCGAATTGATTTGGTTCATTTTGAATTGAACTTTGATACCATACTAGTACTTTATCAATATGGTGCAATGAGTCGGTACGGATTGGTATAACAGACCTGGATTAGATAAACATTGCTATTACAATTTGGATTATAGTCAAATAACCCCAAGCTATCAACCTCATGTTGATCCAATTGGGAAGGAAGAAATTTCTCTAACTTGCTTAACTTAAATCTCTTAGGTCTCATTCTTTGAAGGTATTGAAATTGCTTTGGAATTCGCATTTTCTCTAGTAAGTATTACCTTAGTAACGCCTAGATGGGAAAATAATTTACTCATGTTCTTTTGTACATTAAAAAATAACTCTGGAATTCATTACTCATGTTTTTTATATTATAACTTTTCTTTAAAAGTTGCTAAGATCTGTTCATCTTCCTATAATACTCTTTATACTATCATACCTATTTTGCATACTAGTTATATACTATCCTTTTGCAATTAAAGCATAATTTTGCTCTTATTAAACTATATTTTGTCATATTTTTAATATATACATTAATCATATATAACTTTTTTTAAATGAAAAAAATTTGTAGTTATTATTTACTAATTAAATAATGGTATTATATCTCTTTATAGAACATATATTATATTATAAGAAAATATTTCTATTTCAATTATAAAATCTTTCACAAACATTATATTCTTATCTTTTCTTCTAAAATACATCGAGAAGAATCAAGTAGTATTAATGAGGAAGAATCGTGATTGTGCAAGGATATTTGAGGAAAATAAAAAAATATTTTACCTAATCTATAAGAAATCAATTTAGACATCTTCTGGATAGTTTGGTATTACCCCCAATATAAATGATAACATGAGAATGTAACTCACTCTTTTGACTTTTTTTACCGAAGTTTAAAAAAAAAAGTGGATAAGTTGGTCAATAGGAAAGTTAAACAACTTTTCCACAAAATTTTCCTACTAAAGAACCGTTCCTTAAAAGAAAATTTAGAAAGTGAAAAAAATAG
Source organism: Calamus simplicifolius (assembly GCA_900491605.1). NCBI lineage: Eukaryota > Viridiplantae > Streptophyta > Magnoliopsida > Arecales > Arecaceae > Calamus > Calamus simplicifolius. The sequence continues at coordinate 70,477 of UESW01003448.1, forward strand.
TGAAAGTAGAGTTTAGGTTTCATATAATTTCATTGATAAATTACGTAACTAAGTTATACTTCTTCTATTTACACTTGAGATGTCCATCCTTGGGTAATTCGGATACGATTTATCTTCTAGTTAAAAAAAAATGTTACAGAGTTTCCAAATTAGACATGAAGTAAAATAGTCATGAAAAAGCTGAAGTCTTACCGGAGATAAATCTTAATTTTTACATCAGCTTTGTTTTCAGCTGCTTTACCTAGTTCTTCTCAGATTAAAAGATATGCATGGTCAGAAAAATAAGAAGAAAATTCTCATCCTTATCTTTTTACTTGTGATGGATATTTTTGTAAAGATTAAGTCCTTTCTAATCCTAATAGTAAAGAGATATATGCAATCAAGAGCATCCATTATTTTTTTAAAAAATAATTGCATGCATTGCATGTGTCTATATCTTATTAATATTAAGAAATAGTTAGGGAATCCACGGCCCAAATCTTATTAATAGAAAATAAGAAAGAAAATTTTCTATTGCATCATCAACTAATAGCTCCTTGGAGGGAAAAGCCTATTCAATAATTGGAAAAAAAGATACGATTTCGATGGTGAGCTTAATAGATTGATCCTATGGTGAGAGGATGACGAATATTGAAGGAAGAGAAGGGAGTATGCAAGATTCCATAGTAATGAGACTGTCGGAGTTCTTTTACATTGGAACTCTCCTAGTTTTTTAAGTCCAATTTCTGCTAGGTCCAGATTCTTTGCAACGTTGATGGCATTTCCATGTGACGGAAGGAACCAAGGGTTCTGGAAGCATAGAAAATAACTCTTACAATATCAACTTTTTTGTACGCATGATTTGTCCCATTCTCATTTAAATGGGCTAAGAATTAAAAGTAAAAGGCAATTGAAACAAAAGTAAATTAAAAACGTAATTTATTTCTCTGGAAGCATAGAAAATAACTCTTGCAATATCAACTTTTTGTACACATGATTTGTCCCATTCTCATTCAAATGGGCTAAGAATTAAAGTAAATGGCAATTGAAACAAAAGTAAAAAACATAATTTATTATGGAACCATAGAAAATAACTCTTGCAATATCAACTTTTTGTTTGCAGGATTTGTCCCATACTCATTTAAATGAGCTAAGAATTAAAAGTAAATGGCAATTGTAACAAAAGGATGGGAATAAAAAATGCTGCTTAAAAGATTATGAATATAAAATGATAATTAAGCCGGTGTGGCATTAATTTCCCCTAGAATTTTCTAGGATTGTTTGGTTGACATTTACTTTCATTTAATTCAAAATATTCAAGAGATTTTCTTTTATCTATTTGTTTAATAGCATTAATATCATGCTTCCTAATATGGAAAGGATCAAAATATTGCTTTCGTCAAATGGATTGAAATTTAATGGAACGTAGTGGTTTGTAGGGTTAGAGAATGGATGTTTGACGGATGTTGATGAACTGTGAAGGAAAACCATCAAATGGTTCTAAGTTCTCAAAGACGAAAAGTAATATAAATAGAGATACGATGTCTAGATGACAAATTGATCTCTTATGCTAAAGAAAGGAGAAGAAAGCTATATATTTTTCTTGAGGAGAAGCATTCTTGAGCAAAGGTAGTCGATGTTCTATGGATTGCACCCGTAAACGGAAGAGCCTTTTGTCAAGGAAATCATCCATGGTAGAGGAATTTGAGGATTCTTGGAAGGATGAGGAACTTAAGAGAAGGAAGCATAGGAAGATGGTGGGGTTATACTGGAGGTTTCAAAGGGCATTAGACTTTCATGATTGGGAGCATGCTGAGAGCTTGATTTTGTCAACCGATCTACAATACCTTAATGGGCTTTGTATGGTGGTAGATAGCATTTGGTTTTTGTGCACTCGCCAAGATTTAGATAGATGTATTCAATTGATAGAAAAAATTGTCTCAAATGGAGCGCATGATCTCACAAAGGTGACTTGTCGGACATCCTTCCTTGCCTCGTGTGTTTTGGCTACTCTAAATTGCACGGTGAGCTTTTCGGATACAAAAACTGGCATGATGGAGAGGTAAAATCTTACTATTTTGATAACTATTTCAATATTTGATGTCCAGTGATTGTGAAGTCTCATCATTTGGATTCCTGTACATGCATGCCATAAAATTTGTTGTCAAGGGTTATTTAGGATGTATTTAATTTTGTGGAGATCTCATTCAAATTCCTTGGTGGAAATGAAACTTTGATTTTTGCTACCAAATTTGAAGTGTTGTTCTCAATTTTCTATGATGGGATATTTATAAAATAACAGCTATGGAGGTTAATGTTCATGGATAATCAATTTGTTTTCTTTGTTAATTTCCTACAGGGTTAATAAACACCTCCAAGCATGTGAAGGCTCTCCGCATATGAAGGCCAAGTTAAGCGCTGATATCCAAAAGTTCATTTCATGGGCTATTAATCTGATTGAGTCCCACCGCCATGCTAAAGGAGATGGCGATAAGGGTATCCGTAATTCAATCTTTGAAACCCAACTTCATTTGTCAGCTTTCAATACCTTTTTGAATATTGCTAGAGAAAAGCTTATGGGGCAGGACTTAAGTACGGCCTTTGATACAGCCTGCTTTTCACTTGCTCTCCTCTCTAACACATTTAAGCATGGCTGGTCATCCGGAGTAAGAAATGCAATACTAGAGTTTTTGGGTTTCTTGGTCGAGGGGGGGACAGAAATTGTCCACCAATGCTTTATGAAAGCTGCACGATATGGGAGCACAGGACTTGTAAGCATTTTATTGCAGGTAATGATATCCTATGGCAAGCTCTAATTATCCTTTACTTTTTGTTATAAGGTAATAGCAGTGCAGATAATTATGGAAATTTCTTGTCAGATTTTAAATAATATTGAAACCATAGCTTGCTTCTATGCAATGGACATGACTCTTTAGACGAGCACAAGTTTTTGATGTTACCTATTCTATAAAGAATTATCCTAGTCGATGGTACGACATGGGAAAAAGTGGTGAGTGATTGTCTTATATGGTAATTTATCTTCGGTGGTGCCTAGCACTTATATTTAGCAATTCACATCATCTCTGATTTTAAGCAAAATTTGGGGGTGGAAGAAAGTCACCACCTATTTTTTAAAAGAAAACAGGCATTGATAAAATGAAGCAAACAAGTGCAACAATTTCAACTAAGCTATAGAGACCTTTAGGTATGAAAATGAAGGGAAACCATCCACAACTCACCCCAGCATATGTTGAGTCTCTACTGTCAATTTGACAACCTATCCTTGATGGTGAAAGCTTACATTGTAGGCATTCGAAATTGAAATTGCAGGGCACAGATAAAAGAAAATAACAAAGAGATTTGAGTGAAGAGTGAGAAAGCTCATGATGGAACCATCAAAGATGCAATGATCTATAACTAGAAAAAAACTATGTAGCATCACAAACATGAACTGCAAAATATGAATAACAACTATCCATCTATTTATCCAAGGAGGTCAGTCCTATTGAATAAGCATTTGGTTCCATTGTTAACCATTCAAAGTTTTTCCCTACTATTTTGGTCTAGGTTTATGAAGATTCGATCATGAAGCTTTCCTATTCAAGGCTTTCTTTGACTTTATTTCAAGTCTTGTCACATTCTGCTTCATAACTTCCATCCATTTAATTTAAATCTTCACCCCTCTCTTGTGTACCCCTCTAAA
>UESW01003449.1:0-30942 GCA_900491605.1 Calamus simplicifolius
AGCTTGTAAAAACACTCTGCTTAATCTAGGGTGATTATAGTGTGGACCCAAGTGAATCTTGGGAGTGGACGTAGGTTGTTGGACACCGAACCACATAAACTCTTTGTGTTTGCCGTGCCTTTCATTGACTCTTTCTCTATCTCTGTTTTATTCACTGCACTTTGTATTGCATTGCTATTGCCTTCATTCTTCTTAAGCAAAACATTTTTAAAAGGCTAATTTTTAAAGAACCCATTCACCCCCCCCCCCCCCCCCCTCTTGGGTTGTCATCTGGGCCAACATCATTCTTATCATGCCACAACTAATCAAAATTACTCTAAATTAAATCATTCATGCTATAAGAGTGGCTTCATGCTATGACGAAACTATACAATATAGTTCTATGAGTAATCCTTTACTCATATCCATTAACTTTTGCATATTTGAACCGACTGTGATACCATTTCTAATGTTTCAAGCTTATCTACTGCTTCAATTAATTTATTAGCAAATTAAAATCATGTATCCAAAATTTAAGTAAAAATTAATTGATAAAAGTTGAATTTGAATTATTAGCACTAGTGTATTACAGCGTTCTTTGAAAAAAAAAAATCTCAATCCTAGTCTCATAGATAGTGTTTGGATGTCAAAAATTATTCCGGGAATAGGAATACGAATTCCCTAGGAATAGCTTATTCCCCTTGTTATTCCAGAGTTCTGTTCCATGTTATTAGTATAGTTAATGCAGTGATATTCCAAATGATGTTTGGATGATATAGGAATAAGCATGTATTCCGATAGGAATAGATGAAGATTTTTTTAGAAATTACAAAGATACCTCTTCCAATAAAAATGGTTTATCAATTTTAATTTTTAAAATGACTTGAATAAATTATTATTTATTAATAATAATGTAATAAATTAATTATTATTAATAAAATAATATAAGAACATACTTAATAAATTATTTTATATTAATAAATTAAAAAAATAACATACTTCATTTTTATTTTTTTCTATTAATAAATTTATTTAATTTTAAATTATATTATAAATATATTTATTTAATTTTAAATATTTATTATTTATTTATTTAATTTATTTAAATAATATAAATAAATTTATTTAATTTAATTTCATCGGTGCCCCTGGAATAGCTGTAGTGGGAATAGGAGCTATTCCATGGGGTACTATGGAATAAGAAATCGGGTATAAGGAGGGTTGACTAGAATAGAAATTCCAGTGGGGCCCACGCTCCTTTTTTCATCTTGTTTGGGGGAATAAGCCGGAATAAGGGCCTATTCGAGGCCTTATTCCTGCATCCAAACACTGCCATAGTGAACAAAGTTATAACTGTACCATGATAAGGGTTGGGTCTAGTTGGGATGTAGTTTTAAATTACTTTGAAATCCGGACTCTTAAAGTCTACCAACCCTTTAAGGAATCAATTTTTTTTTTTGGGGCATAGGCGGGTGCTCATACCATTCTAGCGTGAGTCGAATCTGATATATCAGAAAATAAAATTTGTTTAAGTACAATAGGAGAATGATCTTCCTACTTTCAGCTCCAGAATCCGGAGTGATAGGCCACTGAGGCAGCAACCTAGTCGGCCGCTGAGTTGGCTTCTCAGTAGACATGTCAAATCTGGACTCTGTATGCATCCTAAAGGGTAACCAAATGTCTTGGATCAAGGGATTGGTTGGTAAGTGGTTATAGGAGTCCTGTCTGAGCCATCGAATGATAGTAAGAGAATCATCCTCAATGAAGAGACTACAAGCACCAAGGATACGAGTGGCATAGAAGATGTCTATCCAAGCAGCATAAAGCTGGGCCAAAAGAACATAAGAGTCAAGAAGATCGAATTCTCTCGCTGCCAACATAGCTTCATCAAATCTACGAATAACAAAGGTCGAACCTGCAAATCTACCCCGAACACTCCTGTCAAAGTTGATTTTGACAAACCTTGAAGGTGGGGGCTCCCAAGAGATGAATACCATATAACGGTGCACTGCCGAGGTAGCAGTAGAACACCAGAGGCCAGGACTATCAGAATCAAGAGCAGTGTGATAGAGTGCGTACTCTGCAGATAAAGAGAAAGCTTTCCTTACAATCCCATGGGGAGATACAATCTCGTTAGTAAAAATAAACAGATTCCGAGATAACCAAATCTAATAAGCTATATAGGTCGAAGTAGTGCCCTGGTACTGAATACCCCTTTGAATATCTTGATGAAGAACGCGCAGAAAAGATATCCATCGAGGACTAGTATCACCCTCCCAAAGGTGGTGTCTCATAATCTGCCATATCTGTATCACTCTGGAGCATGTGAAGATGGCATGATCAATAATCTTCTCCTACAAACCGCACAATGGGCAAGTAGGTGGATGGTCAGACTCCTTCCAAAAAGTAGGGAGCAAGTAGGAAGACAATCACACGCAAGCTTCAAAATAAAAAGCCTAATCTTGAGATAGGTGGGAAGCTAACAAATCCACGCTGCATCCTTCATGTGTTGAGGCTGTGGCCTATAAATCTCCATGTGGTCCCTGGTAGGAGCACTAGAAATATAAGATTTCCTTCATAATTTGGTGTCAGAGGTATGGCCCGGTATAAGAGGAATAGTGAGGATCTAGTGAAAGAGCTCCTCACCAAAGAAGCGGAACACCGTGGAAGTATGTCAGGCAGGTTCTGAATAATAAAATCATTGACTCTCGTTCTGGAAACATCAACGCTAACAAATATAAATCAGCGGGATAGAAGAAGATCTGCAATAACTTTTAGCACCTTTGACCTTCGTCCTCGCTTTATTTACGGCATGTCACAAACGGCAACAGCACCGTAGAAAAAGCCTTAACCACAGCAAATAGCGTGTTCGTTTGCCTATGAAGAACTGGTTCCGTCAACATCAGTGGACCGAAAAGGTCCGGAAAGCACTTCTAAAACGTAAAGAGAGTTTGGTAAATCTTTAAATCAACTTTTTAGTAAAAATGCTTCTACCATGAACTAAAAAAAATTCTATTTCACAAAGTTTTAATAACAACCTTCCTTCTAAGGCTTATTTTGAGCCAACAAATCATTTCATCAAATTTAAAGGTTAAAAAATTTAAAACACAAAAATATAACATGGTATATAAAAATATTATTATAAACATCCTATAATTATGTGCATAAATAATAGTATTATAACATACTAATAAAATATTACTATATCATATTTTGTTATGATTTTAATATCATTGTGATAATATATTACATTATTAGAAAATACTATTATATGTTCTAATAATATATTATAATATAACTATAGAATAATGACAAAAAATATTATATAATAATATTACAATATAAATACTATTGTCATTATTATATTACAATATTTCTTATATTATTATTATTATAATTTATAAATTAAAATAATTTATAATAATAGTTTTATAATATGAATTATTGGACATCGAAATATGCAATATCTTTTTATTATTATATTATTTTTTTTAAAAATATTTTTTATTTAACTATCAAATTAAAATTAAAGGCAAATAATATTTTAAAATATAGTTATCAAATAATAAATATTTTTTATAAAAACTCTCATACCAAAAAGCCTCATAAATAAGGTCTTAGTCAATGAATATTACTGCTCCAGTACATGATATTAGCATAAGTAGCTAACTCAACCAATTTAGCTACAAACTACAAATCTTCTGGTAATGCCAAGATTTTCAAGAAAAGAATGAGTTCAATAGCCTAAAATAAGATAGAGATTGCTTATGTAACCACCAAAACCTCCCTTAAAAAAAAAAAAAAATGCTAATTGAAAGATATAAGAGTTCATATCAATTACAATCCAATCATATTACAAATATCATGATCTTATCTGTGATGCCCCTCAAGATACAAGTCATGAATTGAATCCACTATGATGCCACTTACGTATAAAAAAAATACTAGTTAAAATATATTATTTAGATTTTTTTTATCTTATATGAATGTCTAAAATCAATGCAGTACATAATTAATGTGAAACCAAATATATATATATATATATATATATATATATATATCAATACTCTTACGTGCTCTATTCATTTAAGTTTTGACATTCTTATTATATTAGGGATCTAATCATAAATACTACGATGCAGCAACCTTTTAGTCTACATAGGTTGTACGTTATATTTATTTTAATATTATTTATAATAATTCAGCTTTTCACAAAAGCACTCACCAAAAATATTAAGTTTCTCAATTATGTACTTAAATTTATTTAATATATAATTAATATAAAATTAAATAGATGTCAAACATGGACTCTCATATAAGCATGTGAAGTCTATATTGGCATATATTTTATTCTATATGATTATATATTTAATTGATATTAAATAAAAATTTTAAATAATATATTTCTTTTTTTTTTTCTTGCAACGTCCGAAGATGTATTGCTGCTTTTTTTTTTTTTTTTTGTATAGGCGAGTGATCACACTAGTCTAGTGTGAGTCAACCCAGATAAATCAGAATAGAGGATTTGTTGAAAACAAAAGGACATGGGTCTTCCTGGTTCCAAATCCAAAAATCGAAATGATAGACCATAAAGGCCGCCACCCAGTTAGCCGCAACATTGGTTTTCCAAAAGATATGATGGATCTGGACTCTAAGAACATCCGAAGGTTAGATCAAATGTCATGGAGCAACGGGTTGATAGGGACTTGATTGTAACATTCCTTCCAAAACCATCGGATGACAATAAGAGAATCCTCATTAATAAGAAGACACTGAGCATGAAGAATCCGAGTAGCATAGGAAATACCAGCCCAAGATGCATAAAGCTTAGCAAAAGGGACAGAGAGTCTAGGAGGCCAAATCCTTCCACCGCCAGCAAAGCTCCATCGATCCCCCGAATAATAAATGCTAAACTTGCTAATCTTCCTCGAACACTCCCATCAAAGTTGATTTTGACAAATCTTAAGGGAGGCTCCCAAGAGATGAAAATAGTATGTTGGTTCGCTGCTAAAGCAGCAAGGAAACCCCAGTGGCTAGACCTGTCAGAATCAAAAGCATTGCGATGGAGAGCGTATTCAGCCGATAAAGATATGGCTTTCCTAACTATCCTCTGGGAAGAGATAATATCATCAGTGAACATCAGCAGATTTCGCGATAACCAAATCTGATATGCTGTAGCAGCACAAATGGTGCCCTTCTACTGGTTACCCCTCTGAATATCGCACAGGAAAAGGGACCGCTAAGAAATCATATCATCCTCTCTAAAATATTAACCTATCATCTGCCAGATCTGTCTCGCTTTGGGATAGATGAAGATGGTGTGATCTATAGTCTTCTCCTCCTGTCTACATAATGGGCAAGTAGCCTGGATGGGCAGTCCCCTTCCATAGAGCGGGGGACAGTAGGAAGACAGTCCCATGCAAGCTTCCATATAAATAGCTGAACCCTAGAATGGATAGGGAGCTTCCATATCCATGCTGCATCCATCATACGCTGAGGCTGTGGCCTATAAACCTTCATGAGATCCCTGGTAGAGCCCTAGAAAGATATGATCCTGCCATAATCTGGTAATAGATGTGTGCCCTGAATGAGCGAAATAGAACGTATCTGACAAGATAGCTTCTTGCCAAATAATTGGGTCACCATGGGAGCGTGCTAGGAGGAGAGATCTGAGAGATCAAATCAGTAACCCTCATGCTGCTAGGAACATCAATGCTGATAAAAGTAGGCCAGCGTGAGAGAGGAAGATCAGCAATCCACGTATCCTGAACAATATTTAGCCATCTCCAATCATCCACGAGATATTGTTAAGATATTTGAAGCACATCGGCAAACCTTCTTCCAAAAGAAAGAATGGCTGCGGGAAAGGCTGAAAATCTATAGAAGGAGCCTAATCACCATATCTAGCATGCATAAAAGAGCTTCCAGAAATAGTATGGATCAAGTAAGAACCGCGTAGCGTGCCTAGCAATTAGAGCCTCTCTCCTTAAGGTCAAAGATTGGATTACAAGACCACCTTCAAAGTCGGCATGCAAACAGTGTCCCATGCCTGCAGATGAATACCATGGCCTTCTTGCATAGAAGCTCAGAGAAGTCTCTAAAGCATCCTCTATCCTTCTCAAACAAATTATAGGGATAGCAGCATTGGATAGAAGATGCAGAGGAAGGAAAGTGAGAACCGAGCAAATAAGGGTGATCCTTGCATCATGGATAATCCAGTGACATGCCAGCCATCGATACGATCATGGACCCGGTGCTCGATATCAATGTAGTCACTGTTATGTGGTCGTCTTCCCGTAACAAGGATCTCTATGTACGATAGCTGATCAGACTGAATAGAGATGTCTAAGGTTTGAAGGATGGCCTCCCTAGTTGTACCCGTGGTCTTCGGACTAAAGCAGATCATAGACTTTTGTAGGTTGAACTTCTGACCAAAGGCCTGAAAGTAGAGCTGGATAATGGAAGCAAAAGTTATCACATTGTGAACAGTAACTGGCTCAACAATATACAGTCATCAGTAAATAGGAGATGAGAGACCGAGGGGCCCAGAGGGCCCACCATGAAGGAGGCAATACGAAGATCATGCTGTGCTTGATAGAATGCACGAGATAGATTATCCACGGCTAGGATGAACAAGAAAGGGAAAAGTGGGCACCCCTGTTGCAGCCCCACAGCATAATAGAAGAAGTCCGTTTGACTACCATTGATAATCAGAGAAAATGATGGCCTATGAATGCAGGCTATGATCCAATCAATAAATAAGCCATCAAACCCAAATTCATAAAGAGTTCGGTGCATAAATATCCAGCTCAATCTATCATAAACTCGCTCCATATCTAACTTAACAGCCATGAGGCACTATCGGGCAGAGGCTCTCTGAAGATTATGCATAAATTTTTGGGCTATCAGAACATTATCCAAAATGCTGCATCCTCTGATAAAGGCTTCCTGCTCAGCAAAAATAAGGCAAAGAATTACATCCCATAGGCGGTTGGCTAAGATTCATGCATAGACCCTATACAAGGTAGTGCATAGACTGATGGGCCAATAGTGTTGGGGGGTAAAAGCATCAGTGCATTTGGGTACAAGAGTAATGAGAGTCCGGTTCCAATCAGCAGGAATGGATTTGGATAGGATGGCAATCTGGATGGCCTGAACTACATCCTGGCCTACAATATTCCAGTAGTGGCAAAAGAAAAAGGACGGAAACCCATCGGGGCGAGGGGCCTTGTTAAGCCCAAGATCCCATAAAGCCAGCCGTATCTCATCCGCTGTAATCGGTCTGATAAGAAGGTCATTCTCATATTTAGAAACCTTCTTAAAATCGGGACCTGGTGAACAGGAGTCCAATCGCCAGTATACTCTGTCCATCTGGACTGAAAGAAGTGAAATAGCTGATCCCGGATGATGTGGATATCCTCCTGATAATGCCCCTCCTCATCAGCAAGTTGCTGGATCTTGTTAGCTGCACATCGCTTCAGGGTGGCCTAATAAAAAAATCTATTATTGCGATCCCCATCATGAATCCACTATATTCAAGACCTCTGCCTTCAAAAAATCTTCTGCTGCTGAAGAAGAGAATGGTGAAGTGCTAGCTTGGCTTAGAGAGATGTGAGGTCAGAATCAGGGAGGCAACCTTCCTGATCCTCTTTGAACTGGAGAGTAGCAATATCAGCTTTCATCTGCTTAACTTTCCTCACTAAGTCCCCAACTTTCAATCTATTCCATCTGGAGAGCCTGTGGCTTTCTAACTCAAGACGCCTAGATAATCTATAAGTAGCACTACCTCTCACAGGTATATGCCAAACCTAAGAGATAAGGGTCCGAGCTGAGGTATAGGAAGTCCAGAACTACTCAATCGAAACTGTCTCCACTGCTGAGTATCAACCTCAATGAAAATCAGTATGGGACAGTAATCAGAGGCAATCCTAGGAAGATGAGTAACGGCAGCAGAAGGATACTTTTGAAGCCATTGGGCCAAAGCCATAGCTCTATCCAATCTCTTCCAAATACGAGCAGAACCTTGGCGATTATTATACCAAGTGAATTGGGGACCCGACAATCCCAAATCCAGCAACCCAGTAAAAGAGATGAAGGTCCTGAACTCAAAAATGTCTGCTGAACCTACAAACTGTCTACCTTCTTTCTTTTCATTGGCCCTGATAATGCAATTGAAATTACCAGCAATGAGGGATGAAAATCCCTAAGCAAGAAGAAAAAGGATCTCAGACCATAAGACACGCCTCTCCCAAAAATCAATAGTAGTATATACACCCGAGAGGAGCCAGGGGTCGAAAGTCTCCTTAGAGATGACAAAAGCAACCTACTAGTTGCACTGATGAAAGGCATCCATCGTAATGGAGGTGTTGTGCCAAATAGCCAAAATACCTCCTGATAGGCCCATAGACTCTACTGCATAAGAAGACTAAGATCTGGAAACCCATCTCTTAAATCGGGCCAGGTTGTCACCCGATAATCAATTTCCAAAAGAACACAGATATCAAAATTGTATAGCTGCATCAGTCTCCCAAAAGAGGAGCGAAACGAAGGTTTTTGGGCTCATCTAACATTCCAGATTAGGATCTTCATATACTAGTTAGGGGAAGCTGGGACCCAGCCTGGTCTTCCAACATATCGCTATCAGAAGGGCACCCATTAGGTAGGGTACCACCCCCATAATTATGTGTAATGCAGTCCAACAGTTGGTTATCCTCCATTACTACTTCAATCTCAATCAGTCGAGGGGAAACGACTGAGATCTGGGTATCCTTACCCTGCCCCTAAATGGCATCCTTAAGGTAATAGACTACGAATCATGGCATTAACCCTCCATCTTAGATGGTTGGGAAAACATAACCTTCTCCCCAGCATGGGCCATACTCTGATTGCAAGAAGACTGACCACTGATACCAGCTGAAACTATAGGTCCCCGAGTAGAGTTCGTAGATACCGAAAAGGTAAATTTGTCTAGTGTGACATTTGAGCCAGATGTTTTGATTTTTCCTTTTCTTTTTTCATTTTTGGAGACCACCCGTTAAGTTTGGGACTCCGCATGGCTTCTTTAGATGGACCCGGGTAGGCATCCTTTCGGACCATGGGTCGTCCAGCCTATTTGTCTATACCAAGAAGGGCAAAGGGGTTCTCATTAACTAGCATAGTGTTCAGATTTTGTTGAGGGCCACTTGTCGCAGATTGAATTTTAGACCCAGTGCCAGTCTCAGATTCAGTCAAACCGGCATGCTTGCCTTCCACCGGCATGGCTCCAGTAGCCTGAAGACCCTCCTTCCCAGTTAACCCCTGAACTGAATCGGTAACTGAGGAGTCCAATGGCTGACCAGTCTTCCGGAGGCATCGACGAGCTAGCTTCACCGGCTCTTGCCAGCCATTCGACCGTGGAGCAGAGCTAGTTGGATTAATAGCAGGTTGAGCCTTCCTCCTCGGCTCCGGTGTTTGGCTAAGGGAAGTCTTCCGCTGCCGTAGACCCGCCATCCAAAGACCGAATTTTAAACCAGCCAATGATGTCTCTATTTTCGGCAGAGATTAGCAAGTGCCGGAGAGGTGCAGTGACCCACATCTAGCGCAAATCCCCTCTAGATGTTCGAAGGCAAACTGTTGCCAGAAGGGAGAACGATTCCCTCGCACTCGGACTCCCGACTAGAGAGGTCTCCTTAAATCAACTCGCACGCACACCCATCGAAGCGACTCCTGTTCTTCTCCTTAGTTGAGGTGTTGGAGAAGACAAAGTGACCATCAGCGAGAGGATTGATCTCAGTATATCATCTATCCAGAACTCCATCGATAAATTGGCAGTCGTACCTTACGGAAGGCAGAAGCTACGGAGTCTGCCATCGGGATGAACTATGGTTTCTAGTCCTCGATGGCAATTGGTTGTTCATTGATAACCGATGGCCTCCCTAGAACCTTTTCCTTGACACTAGAGTCAGAGAATCAGAAGATATAGCACCGGTGAGCCAAGCATATAGATTCAACATCACCGGAGACACCAGCTCGCCAGAATTCACAGATGATTGCATCCAGTGGAATCCAGCGATGAAAGCTCGTCGTAAGGATGGCCTTCTTCTCTCAGCAACCAACTTCCTCATCCAAGGCCTTTGATGGTACTTGAATTTTCTCAGAAAGGAACACTCCAACTTCGCTACCACAGCCGGTGAAAGGGAAGCAGTATCCTAGGCGAAGCAGGTTTCAATTACCCGCCTCCAAGGCATCCATCCCTCATTGGCTTCATCCGCAGCCATATGAATTGGGGGGCGTGGGGGGAGACAGTTGCTCCCATCATCCAGAGAGGTTCGATCTCAGAGGATGGTGAAGTTTGCCAGAGATCAAGTATGCAGCACTCGAAGCTTTAATCTTAAAGCACTCAGAGATAACAGAGCACTCGGATTAATAATACATTGCTGCTTTTGCTGCAGGATTTCGATTTTTTGAGAATGCTGTGACATATATATATATATATATATATATATATGCTTTTGTCGCAAAAATATGTTGCTGGTTTGCAAGAAGTTGTCATGTCGTAACTTCGGCTCTCGAGCCGTTGCTGATTTTTCACGAAAGACTAGATTAGAAATATCAATATTGCATATCAACTTTTCCAACGTTCCCTTTAGAAAGTTTTAGGATTACATGCTACATATTCTACGGTTGCTATGTAATATTTTAATTTAATTTTATATTAATAACAAAATATATTATATATTTATATTTTAAATTTATTTATTATTAATTAATTTTTATTTAAGTATTAAATCATATGATTCATTAGTAAATATTAATTGTTGGGTCTGGTATGTTACTATCTAGGTCCAAAAGGATTAACTTGTATTGAACTAGGTGTGAGTTTAAGAATTGAGATTAAATCAAATCACGGATGTACACGGACTTGGGAATTAGTTTAATCTCATTGGATTAGTTAATAAAAGTTTTGTTGAGTCTGATCGTGGCCCACTTTGTGGATGTATTTAAACTTTAATTTCTAAGGTTTTGATAGAATAGAGAACAGATTCTTTTCTCGCAATTCTTTCTCATCACGAATGATAGTCCTATCTTCTCTTTCTCCTTCTCTCTTTTTTATTTCTTTTTTTTTCTCCTCTCTTGCCATACGGAGCGAGAACCGGGGCTTCAGGAGATATCTTCCAGAAAAGATCTTCGCAAGACGTGAGAAGCTCAAGCAGAAGAGCTCGTGAACGATGAGAGGAGGAGTTCCAGCAGCACGTGGGATCGGAAGGAGAAAGAAGCCGCTGAAGCCGATGCTATGGATTTCTCCCATGAAGAAAACGAGAGTGGAGCACGCTTATGTGGGAGGAGAAAGCCCACGGCTGCAGGAAGGAAGGCTTGGGTGCTTCAGTCAACGGCGAGAGGAGGAAACGGTTTTACGGAAGCCGTGAGTCCAAAGGGTGTTGGGACTTCACGTCAATTTCAGCAAGAACGTAATTTCTCATGTTCATGTACAGAAAGAGAGAATTCTATTTATCATGTTTACGTACGATAGAATTTCGGCCAATGATATAAAAGGATTAAAAATATTTTAAAAGTAAAAAAAGAGGATTACGATGATTTAAACTTTGGTTCAAAGAATTCAAGAAAGGTAATTAGCCTGATAATTGATAAAAAATAAAATCCTTAAAATTTTACTACTATCTCTAAACTTAACATTAATTAAACAATAAATAAACTGAGATGCTACAAAATGGTAATAGAACCTATGCGAAAGTTAGTGAACAAATGAAAAAAATTATCCATGAGATTATGAGTTTGAAATGTTATAAATGTTATTAGAATAATACAAAAAATAAAAAAAATATTTATAAAATAATAATAAAATTTCGTTATAACATACAGATATTCTTACAGTATCAAATAAAAAAAATATTATGCGCCCGTAAATTTTTCTCGAGAGTTCAGCGTTGGTTTAACTTCTTTCGTTGTCGTTAATGTTTTTTCGGGAAGCACGCAGGTCACAGCAAGCTGTTTCTTTCCACAATATTTTATTAAATACCATATAAATCCATTCCAGTTTGCTTAGTGGTACGTGGGCCAATACGAATATCATTTTTAACTCTGTTCGTGATTGGTACCGCACTACCACGTCGGTTAGTTATGTGAAACGGTCGGCACGACAGAACGGCAACCTTCGCCTTGTCGTAATGGTGGGAGAATAGAACGACGGCACGCCATGTTCTTTTTAAATACTACAATTCCATTATTATTATTATTATTATATTATTATTATTATTATTATTGATGAGGATAAAGTTATTATTGCATTAATACTCATACACATCGATAATTAGGTCAAATTCAATCCAATGTCTGTTGGCCAGCCATCGTATCCATCGAGCAGGGAAGCCCAATCGCCCTCACCGGCTTCGGGTCGCCCCGATGACCCGAGCTATTTTCATGCCTCGGTAATCCAAGCTATCTTCATACCCCAGCAGCCCGAGCTATCTTCATACCTCGGTAGCCCGAGTCATCTCGTACCTCCGAAAATCGATTTGCCCCTTGCCTCAGCAGCCCGTGCTATTCTCACGCCTCGGTTGGCCGAGCCATTCTGTGCCCTTGGAAACTAAGTTTTCCTCGCTTTGGCCGGACCAAGGCACTCGAAATACCTCTGCGGAATCCGGCGCGGAAGAGTTCAAATTCACCATAACTGAATAAGATTTCAAACAGGGAATCACATCAGAAGTGGCCTAGGGCCTACATAATCACTGAATTTCAAGGCATCAACTAGCTCTCCCAGCTGTCGATCCTCTAACCGGCAAGATACGGACCCTACTGGCCTCGTAACAAACTTGATTCGAATCCGTTTTGAATCCTAACAGCTTTCAGACCCCACCCGTGGCATGCCCAAGGAATTAGTTAATCGCCTATAAATACCACAACCCTCCAATCTCTTAGGTACGCAACTACGCATGCACTCACGCTCATTCGCTGGCTCTCATACTGAAAAAAACTCCATTAAAGCTCCCCCTGAGCTCGGAGCTCTCCAGAGAATCCCCATCTAGGGAACTCTTCTGTGAGAGTCTTCTCCTCATATCTGCTTGCTGTGAATCTCCACTGACTTGGGCGTCGAAGGGTCCTCCGCAGAGGGCAACCCCCAAAGAAACCCTATGCGTGTGGACTGTCTCGCATGTTCCACCCGAGGCGACGAGATCGACGTCCGGATCAAGAGCCCAGAGCGCACCTGAGTCGGAGAACGGATTTCCGCAACAACAGATTGGCGCTAGAGGAAGGGCCTCAAGTCCCGTAAACTTGTAATCACGGAGACAAGACTCAAAAATCAGAAGAAACATTCTCTAATGGCCAATCGAAAGAGAGCCACATCCGAGGCTCAAGATTAGGCCGCCTCTCAAAGGCCTGATCCAATTAGTGGTACGGCACCCCCGCCAGCACCGCCAGTTGAGACTCCTTCGCCACCGGCAACGGTGGTAACGCTAGACCGGTTTGCCACTCTGGTCCAGTAGGTTCAAGCATTAACCCAGTTGGTTCAGGGGCTCCAGGCGATTCCTGGCCCTATCGTCCCTGCTCCTGGGCTTCATGAAGAGGCCGCTACCCCTGCTCCGCCAGCGATCTCTTCTTCCAATCCATAGGAAGCAGCGGGTTATCATCAGCCCGCTAAAGTGAAACCAACGCAGCAACGGGCTGGAGGGAAGAGCCCGCTCAGATCTAGGCGGGTTCGTTCCCCTTCCCCGGTGTCTTCTCAGGATTCGACACCTCTGTCGTCCTCTCATCGTCCGATCCCTCCTACCACTCTAGATGAGGGGATCAGGCAACAAATGCAAGATATGCGTCGAGAATAGCGTCAGGAGTTAGACGCCGTCAAGCAGGTTCCTCCGTCCCAGCCAAAAGTGGAGCAGGGCATTCCTTTCTCCGAGAAGATCATGAAGGAAGTGATTCCCCCTCACGTCAAGCTCCTCGCCATCGAGCCATACCACGATCTACCAATCCCGATGACCACTTAAGCAGCTTCAGATCCATCATGATGTTCCACGGAGCATCGGACGCAATCATGTGTCGAGCCTTCCCCTCCACTCTAAGGGGATTTGCCCGAACCGGGTTCAACAGCCTGAAGCTAGGTTCCATTGATTCTTTCGATGAACTGAGCCGTTTACTCATCAGCCAGTTCGTCAGCAGCCGTCGCCAGCGACAGAGATCCAATTTCCTCTCTGAGGTTAAGCAGAGAGAGGGGGAATTGTTGAAGAATTACCTCGGCCGCTTCAACACGGCCCTTCTGAAAGTCGACCATCTTAACCACGAGGTGATCATGTCTGCCTTGGCCAGAGGAGTGTCGAAGGAGGGAGATTTCTATTTGGCTCTGGAAGTTAATTATTCGAAGAGTCTTTCAGACATGATGTCCCTGGCGGATAAATATGCCAGGGTTGAAGAATCGAGGAGATCAGCTCGAGCCGAGCAGCTGAAAAAGAAAGAGGTAAGGGGCTCGAACAAGCAATGGGCCCACCGCCGTGCAAGCCCGCCTTGCCACCATAGAGCTCCTCCGCCACCGCCTCGAGATCGAACCCGGAGTCCAGCATGAAGGTTTGACCACTACACTCTCCTCACCGCACCAAGGATACAAATCCTGATGGAGACCAAGCGGCAAATTCCCCGGCCTCCTCCTCTCCGAGGCAATACAACTCGGAGGGATGCGACAAAGTACAACCGGTTTCATTAGGACTATGGGCATGATACCGAGGACTGTTGGCAGCTCAAGAACGAGATCGAGCGGTTGATCCAACGGGGCAGACTGGACCAATTCAGGGGACCCCTGAGCCGAATAATGAAGGGGAGCGCTAGCCCGAACCTCGCCTGCTCCCGCCGCCAAATCCTCCTATTATCGGCAATGTTAATGTGATAGCGGCGGCCGGTTCCCCATCTTCTTGGTTAGGCAAGAAGGAAAACCTACTGAAGAAAGCTCGAATTGATGAGCTCACTTTTTTGATGAGGACCTTCGGGAGGTACAGTACCCCCATGATGATGCTCTGGTTGTATCCTTAAACATGAACAATTTTGATGTACACCATATCTTGATTGATAGTGGAAGCTCTGTTAATGTTTTTTATTTCAATGCCTTTGCGAGATTGAAATTCCGGATAGAAAACCTTCAGGCCGTGGAGTCCATCCTAGTGGGCTTCATAGGTGGCACCATAATCCTCGAAGGAGTAATTACTCTGACAGTTCGAGCCAGCACGTGGCCCCGTGTGGCCACTGTGCTCATGGATTTTCTTGTGATAAGCTTTGGTTCCCTTACAATGCCATCCTCGGCAAGCTGGGATAGATATCCCTCAAAGCCATCATTTCCATTCCCCACCTCGCCATGATGTTCCCCACCGAATGGGGAGTGGGGGTTATTCGGAGAAGCCAGATTATAGCTCGGCATTGCTTCGTCACCGACCTTTAGTCCAGGAAGCCCGAGGTGGACGGGCTGGATGCTCAAGAAGATTTTGCCGAGCAACGAGGAGAACCAGTCGAAGAATTGGAGGAAGTACAACTCGACGAAGCTCGGCCCGATCGAACCATAAAGGTTGGTTCACAGCTAGAAGGAAAGCTTCGGCAAGAACTGATTGAGTTCCTTCGGAATAACGCCGATGTCTTCGCCTGGTCTGCGTCGGATATGCCCGGAATCAGCCCAGATGTCCTAGTCCACCTTCTTAGTGTGGACGAGACATTCCAGCCAATCAAGCAGAAGAAAATAAGCTTCTCCCCTGAGCGCCAAAAAGCCATCGAAGAAGAACTGGACAAACTCATCAAAGCCAAATTCATCCAGGAGGTTAATTATCCCGACTGGCTGGCGAATGTGGTTATGGTGAAAAAGTCGAATGGCAAATGGAGGATCTGCATCGACTTCACCGACCTCAACAAGGCCTGCCCAAAAGATAGCTTCCCTCTTCCGTGGATCGATCAGCTCATGGATTCAACTTCGGGCCATCAAATGCCGACTTTCATGGATACCTATTCGGGTTACAATCAGATCCAGATGGCGCCCGAAGACGATGAGAAAACCGCCTTCATCACCGACCAAGGTATATATTGCTACCGAGTTATGCCCTTTGGTTTAAAAAATGCAGGTGCTACCTACCAAAGGCTGGTCAATAAAGTATTCAAAGAGCAAATTGATCGGAACATGGAGGTGTACGTTGATGATATGCTAGTAAAGAGTAAGGAAGCATTCCAGCATGTCGAGGACCTCGTGGAGAGCTTCGCCATGCTTCAAAAGTATCAAATGAAGCTCAATCCCACCAAGTGTGCTTTCGGGGTTAACTCTGGGAAATTCCTTGGCTTTATAGTCTCTCAGCGAGGCATCAGGGCAAATCCCCAGAAGATCCAAGCCCTACGGCAAATGGCTCCGCCAGGGTCAGTCAAGGACGTGCAACGCCTCACTGGAAGAATAGCAGCCCTCAGCCGCTTCATTGCTTGGTCGGCCGAGAAATGCCTTCCCTTCTTCAAAGCACTCCGGTCGGCCAAAAACTTTCAATGGACCCTAGATTGCCAGAAGTCCTTTGAAGATCTTAAGAAATACCTCGGCTCACCGCCTCTCCTCAGCAGTCTGAAACCAGGGGAAACGCTGAACCTGTATTTGGCTGTTTCCAAAAACGCTGTTGGCTCGGTGCTAATCAGAGAGGAGAACAAAGTCCAAAGACCTATTTATTATGTCAGAAAGCTACTTAAAGACGCTGAAACGAGGTACACTAGGGTCGAGAAAATGGTCCTGGCCCTGGTGACATCGATCCGGAAGCTACGGCCATATTTCCAAGCTCACATTGTCACCATTCTGACTGACCAACCCATCAAAGCAATCATCCATCATCCAGAAGCATAGGGGAGAATGACCAACTGGGCTGTCAAGCTGAGTGAACATGACATTCAGTATCAATCTCGTCCATCCATCAAAGCCCAGGTTTTGGTGGATTTCCTCCTTGAATGCACCATACCCGAGGACGGCTCTGCTTCGGATATCATTGGACAACCAAAGCCCAATGCCCCGTAGTTGCTACTCGCCGATGGATCCTCCAACGTGAGCGGTTCTAGCACCGGCCTGGTCCTCACCAGTCCGGAGGGCGCAACATTCGAATACGGCATCCGTTTCTCCTTCTCGGCCTCGAACAATGAAACAGAGTATAAAGCCCTGCTCTCCGGACTCCGCATCGCCCACGAGCTCAAGGTTGAAAAACTAATTTCCTACGCCGACTCTCAATTGGTGGCTGGCCAGGTGTAAGGAGAATTCGAGGCTCGAGAGCCAAACATAATTCGGTATCTCTAAAAGGTGCGCGATCTCTCTTCCTGTTTCGATGAATTTAAAATTATCTAGATCCCAAGGGCAGAAAACACGCGCGCCGATCTCTTGTCCCGCCTGGCAACCACGGACTCAATGGATCTTGAGCAGAGATTCCACTTGGAGGTCCTGGAGAAATCTAGCATCGCCGATGCCAGTCAAATGATGCAAGTAGATACCGAACCATTTTGGATTGATCCCCTACACAAGTACCTTAAAGAAAGGTTGCTGCCCACTGATAGAAAAGAAGCAAGGAAGCTGAAAATACAATCATCTCATTATGTTCTGATTGATGACCGGCTGTATAAGCAGTCCTTCTCCATGCCGCTGCTCAAATGCCTCCGACCATCAGAGGCCAATTATGCTCTTCGGGAGGTTCATGAGGGCATCTGTGGCAACCATCTTGGCGGCCTAGCCCTGTGCCATAAAGTGCTACGCCAAGGATATTATTGGTTGACGATGCAGAAAGATGCTGATGACCTCGTCCGAGCCTGTGATGCATGCCAACGACACTCAAATGTCCAAAGGCTCCCCTCTGCTCACCTGACTTCTATATCATCCCCTTGGCCCTTCACCAAATGAGGAATGGATATCCTTGGCCCCTTCTCTCTCGCAACGGGGCAAGGAAGTTTCTATTCGTTGCGATAGATTATTTCACCAAGTGGGTCAAGGCCAAAGCAGTCGCCCAAATAAACGAAGCTCGGGCCAAAGATTTTGTATGGAGATCAATCATATGCCATTTCGGCCTTCCCCACACAATCATCATGGACAATGGAAAGCAATTCGATAATCCCAAATTTTGGGAGTTCTGCAAGGACCACGGCATTCTCCACCGCCTAACCTCAATTGGACATCCTCAAGCCAATGGAGAGGCCGAGGTAACCAACCGAACTCTCTTGCAGAGAATTAAGGTTCGGCTCAACCGGGTGCAAGGCAAATGGGCCGAAGAGCTCCACCATGTGCTGTGGGCATACCGAACCACTGAGAAGATACCCACAAGGAAAACCCTATTTAAGATGGCTTTTGGCACAGAAGCTATCATCCCTATGGAAGTCGGACTCCCCTCCCCTCGCGTGGAGAGCTATTCAGAAGAATTCAATGATGAACAACTCCAAACCAATCTTGATTTGGTGGAAGAGGTCAGGGAGAAAGCCCAAATCCGAATGGCCGCCTACCAACAAAGAGTAGCCCGTTATCACTCCGCCAGAGTCAGAGGGAAGTCTTTCCTCCCAGGTGATCTAATGCTTCGGAAGGCATCCGTCTCAAAGCCATTGGAGCAAGGGAAATTGTCCCCGAATTGGGAGGGTCCCTACCAAGTTACGGAGGTAATCAGACCTGGCACCTACAAACTCCAATGTTTGGATGGAAAATCTATTCCCCGGACGTGAAACTCAAACAATCTCCATGCGTATCATCAGTAAAAGTATGCTCTTACTAAACTTACTCTGTTCATTAAATTAAATTCAATTTTCAAAGATTCGCGAAATCTTTATGATTCCTCTTGAAAGCTGCAATGAGAAGCAGGTTTCTATTATATTTTAAATCCTTGGTCGGGCCAAGCGATCGTACCTTGGCCGTGCCAAGTAAAATATAATCTTAAAGCCTCGGCCAAGCCGAGTGACGATCTTCGTACCTTGGCCACGCCAAGTAAAATATAATCTTTTTAAATCCTCGGCCAGACCGAGTGATCTCTGTACCTTGGCCGCGCTAAGTAAAATATAAGCTTGAAGCCTTGGCCAAGCCGAGTGACGATCTCCGTACCTTAGCCGCGCCAAGTAAAATATAATCTTTTTAAATCCTCGGTCGGGCCAAACGATCTCCGTACCTTGGCCGTGTCAAGTAAAATATAATCTTTTTAAATCCTCGACCGGACCGAGCGATCTCCGTACCTTGGCCACGTCAAGTAAAATATAATCTTTTTAAAATCCTTGGCCGGGCCGAGCTCTCTTCGTACCTTGGCTGTGCTAAGTAAAATATAATCTTGAAGCCTCGGCCAAGCCGAGTGACGATCTCTGTACCTTGGCCATGCCAAGTAAAATATAATCTTTTTAAATCCTCGGATGGGCCGACCGATCTCTGTACCTTGGCCGCGCCAAGTAAAAAATATAATCTTAAAGCCTCGGCCAAGACCGAGTGATATATTTCTGGATAATCTTTGAAGCCTTGGCCAAGACCGAGTGATATATTTTTGAAGCCTATTTTTGAAGCCTCGGCCAAGACCGAGTGATATATTTCTGGATAATCTTTGAAGCCTCGGCTAAGACCGAGTGATATATTTTTGAAGCCTCGGCTAAGACCGAGTGATATATTTCTGGATAATCTTTGAAGCCTCGGTCAAGACCTAGTGATATATTTCTAGATAATCTTTGAAGCCTTGGCCAAGACCTAGTGATATATTTCTGGATAATCTTTGAAGCCTCGGCCAAGACCGAGTGATATGTTTCTGGATAATCTTGAAGCCTCGGCCAAGACCGAGTGATATGTTTCTAAATAATAATCTCTGAAGCCTCGGCCAAACCGAGCGATATTTCTCTGGATATTATCTAAAGCCTCGGCCTAGTCAGGTGATTTTTCAGACACTCTAGTGCGACTAAAGCGCCCTATTATACTTCGGCAGAGGTAAGCAACATTTCTTCGCTCACCAGCAAGATTACGCAAGTTATTTATTTTCAAAGATAAAACTTATTTCATTTCCTTAAACGGGGCCACGAATACATCATAAGTTAACAGGGCCGCCTAGGCCTCCCTCTGACCTAAACAGAGATGAACGCTTCCTCTGCGGAGGGCTAAATATTATTGAGATGTTCGATAAGGGCAAAGTAGCAAAAGTGCTGCCGATTATACTACGATCCGAAAAGCATAAAACAAGAGTAGCAACTCTCAACACAGCCATATTGGAAAAAGAAACAAATATTAGGAGAAGAAAGAGTAAGAACTTTCTTTATTGATGAAAAATTACAACTCCTGAGAGGCATTACAAGTGCATCATAGCACAGGGAATAAAGATAAATAAAATAAAAAACTCGGCTGAGCAGCTTCGATCGATAACAATGTTTCTGCATCCGACCCAAGAAATTAGAAAAACCAATTAGCTCTATTAAGCCACTGGTTAATGCCAAAGAGCAAAGTAGGTCATTCACGGATCCCTATGACGGACATGTTGAGGGATCCTAACCAGGCCAAAGACTTGTAGATACCGATACCGAGGATGCCTCCTCCCCCAAGTGGGATGTTGGGCTACTAGCCGCTGCCCAGCGACATAGACAGGGGACCAGCAGACCAACACCACCCTCCTCCCTCCTCACATGGGAAAAGATTTCTCAGGCAGATGAACTGAGGGATCCAAATTGAGGAAGGAGGTGAGTTCCATGTCAGCCATGGGGAATACGTATGCTTTGCATTTCCTGTGGTTCCCATGGCAAGTGACAAAGGACACACAGGAAGCGCATGCATGCGCTCCCCATATGGCCTCTGTGTGCCTCCTCATGCGCTCTCCATATGACCTCCGAGATTCCTCCCTTGAGGACTACTTGCTCTTTAGCAACTTCTCCATCACCCCAGCTATCTAGGACGAACCAACTTTCAAAAGGGAAGCTCGATCTCTCCGCTCTCAACCTCAATAGAATAAGCGCCATGAAGGCCTCTGCAACTCACGAAAGGAAAGGGTCTCGGAAGATGACTCAACACAGTCCGCCCCCTCCCATTTTATAGACAGACAAACCAAGGGCAACCATTAAAGAAGGAAACCCCAGAACTTGAAACGCCACGGCCGTGCCACCACGTGGTAAGCCAGGAAAAAGGGAGCGTATTTCGAAATGCGCCGAACGTGTCTTCCAAACCGTGACGCAAGGAAAAAGATTTTCCTCTGATCTCGAATCAAGAGCCTTAAATGCAAGAAACCGACCGCAGGTTCTTGAAATATGGGCAGGCTTGGAAATCCCCTTTCGAAAATGACGCCGTCCAATGGCGACCGGATGCTTATCGCGTACGTTAAAGAGACCCGTATTGGAAAAGGCCAACGGAATAAACGCCTTAAGCAAAAACGAAGCATCATTCGGCAAATCGCAAAGCCATTTTACATGCCTCGGCAAAAAATGAACAACTCTTTGCTTCGGACAAACCAAACTATCTAACTTCGGCCCTAACCGAGGTGCTTTTGTAGGTTTCGACCATTTCAAGCCGAACTATCCTATGCTTCAACAGATCAAGTTCCCTTGCGAATTTCAAATTATTCAACTCGCCTCAGGCAAGGCCGGAGTTACATTCCACGGCAAGGCCGAACAATTTCATGCATCGGCAGAACTAGTTAATCTGGCTTCGATTAAGAAGAATCTTCGATTCGGAACCCCTAAGGGCAATATGACCTTAAAGCACGATTCGTTTACGATTTGTTTATCATCGGAGGAACTCCTAGCAGAAAGGTCATTCAAAAAACAATGACCAAAGTGATAAGACAAAGCATAAAGAGATTAAAGATTCATTCATTGAGTTTTGATCGAATTACAAGTTGAAAAAGCAAAAAATACACGAGCAATGCTTAAGAATCAGGGTTCGGGTCTGTCCCAGGGACATCCTCGGTGGCATCCGGAGGGATTTGACTCGCTTCGCCCACTTTGAATGTTCTTGGAAGAGAAACGTCGAGTTTCTTGGCTGCAAGCTGAGGACATCCTTCAGGAGCCTCGGCCTCATTGGGACCCAAGATAGTGTTAAGGTCGACGTCTGAGATGTCCTCATATTCCGCTTCTTCGGCCCCCGGGTGCGGGTATCGTAAAGCTCGGCCTCCATAAAAGATAAATCTAACTTGGGATACACTCTAGAGATCTTCGCCCGAGTTTCCTCTTCACCAAATCGGAAAGCATCGGCACAAGCCTCTTTATGCTCCTCAGAGAATTGAATAGAATTCTTGTACTTGTTCACAGCCGAGGTAATTCGGTCGTTAGCTTCAGCTAGCTGGCTCCCAAGCTCGAGATTCATTTGGCGACTTGAGGCCAACTCCGCCCTCAAGGCCTTAAATTGCTCCTGCGCCTCAAGCTCGATTTTGCCTATCTGCAAACATCAGGTCGTTTGAGGCCATAAACAAAAGAAAAAAGCACAAGGAACAAGTAAATGAGAAAACACTATACATCTTCCTCCCGCCGAGCCATTTTATTGCTCAGCTCATGGACCTTTTCCAGGGCCTTTAATTTGACCGCTTTATTCTGTTGGAGACCCTCCTTGAGGTCACTAATTCGGGATTGTTTGTCCTCGATTTCCCACAGAGATTGGTTGAGGTCAGTGGTGAGCTTGGAGATCTGATCATGCTGCCACTTTAGCCAATCTTCCATATCGGCAAGTTTCTTATTCAAGCTAGCAAGCTGATCTTGCTGGCACCGGCACTTGCGCTCCTCCTCCTCGAGCCTCTTGTTCCAATTATTCTTCTCCTCGGCATGGCTATTCTTCAGCTGGTCCCACCTCTTGTCAAAATGCAGCCGCATGAAGTTGACTTCTTCGGCATGCCTAGACTTGATTTGGGATAACTTCAAGCAGGCCTTATCCGATTGTTCACGAAAATCCTGGAGCTCTTTGACCTGAGACTCGAACCAAGAAGCCCTCTCGGCAGTAGCTCAGTAGGACTCGTTCATCTTCTCAAGGTCCACCTGAACGGATGCCAAGGCCCTAGAGAGCCGGCTGATAGAATCCACCCTTGTCGAAGGTCAGCCGCCTCCCTCCTGGCCTGAGCGTAGGCCCCCCCATGGCCAAATTTAAGCACCAATTCAGCGCCCTCATAATTAAAGCATTCTGCAAAAAAAGCACAAGTAAGAAACTACAACCGAACCAGCCAACTAAGAACTACAACCTTAGTACGATGACTTACTCGAGAAGCGTAGTTTGTAGCGATCTTCATAAGAGCAGCGCTACTAATTTCGGGAAGAAGGTAGACATCCTTCAGCGCCTCGAACCAACCAAAAGCTGCCTCAATAATATCCTCGACTGCAGGATCATCCATCGAGGAACTCCCCCCCGCGTGCAGTATAGACCTCATCAAAGCAGCAAACATGTCATCCACCTCTGGGCCATGAATCAGAGAACTCATGGCCGAAGAACCGGCCTGAGGGACTTCAACCTGAGGAACCACCATCCGCTTGGTTTCCTCCGTTAGAACTTTAGCCTGCAGGGCCTTGGATGCTTCGGCCCCGATTGATAGAACCTCGATCCGAGCGTCCCCTTCGCTCAGTGGTCCTTCTTCTTCGTCTTCCTCTCCAATTGTTACTTCATCTCCGGCAGACTCCACCCATACTTTGGTCTCTCCCACAACATCCCCTGGTACCATAAGAGAGAGACCCTCAGCGGGAGGTCCCCCAGCCTCCGCCGACCCTTCACCAGGTGCCTCCACTTGGGCTTCGGCAGCCGCGACTACCTCTCCTAACCCCTCCACTTGAGCAGAAGCCTCTTCCATGCGCAATACCAGAGGGCTCCCCACCACTAGCGACTGAGGCTGATTAGCCTCTGGCAGGAGGATCGCCGAATGGACCGGCGACATCTCCTTGACATCATCCAACATGACCACTATTTGAGGGGGGAAAACTTCGATGGCTATCTGAGTTTCCCCCAACGGCACTTTCCACTACTGTGTCCCCCTCCGGCAAGGGGGGCTCACCAACTGCAGTCGACGATCCCGCTTCCCCCCTCTTAGGGGTGGAAGAGTGACGGCCAACACTATCTTTCCTTGGCTCCTTCGAGTGAGACCCGGAAGGATGGATTCTGTTTTCGGACCTATGCTTGTCCTCGGAGCCGGAGCCTCTGTGGCGCTTGCCCAATTCCTTCCTCATTTGGCCCATAAATACCAATCTCTCGGCTGAAAATAATAAACATTCAATCGAATGAAAATAGAATTGCCCAAGCACACCAGCCGCCATAGCAAAAAGAAGAAAAATAAGCTCACCTTAAGGGTCAATAGAACTAAGCCCGGCGGCAAAAAGGGCATCCTCTGATAATAAGGCGCTGGCCGATAACACCTGGCCGCCACGAAGGGTTACCAAATCTCTCTTCTTTCGCTCGGTCAGCTCCGAGTGCACTTCCAGATATTTAACATAGCTCGCACATCCCCTCGAAAAATCCAAACCAATGTTTCCTTCGACAATAAAAAATCTGAACTTTCACTCCTTTATCGAAGATGGATTATCTAAAATCATCTTGAACGACTTTCGAGGACCAATAAAGGGCCACTCAGAGCTTCTTCCGGAAACTAGATTATAACAAACTCGGAATATAGAGAGGGTTGCAGTCACCCCAACACGGCTACACATTGAAATGAACCCGATAAGATTGCGCCAACTATTCGGAGCCACCATTGCCGGGAAAATGTTGTAAAACCTCATCACCTCCTGCACCAACGGGTGAAGAGGGAACCGGAGACCTGCCCTCAGGCTCTCCTTATAGAAAAAGACTCCACGGCTTAACTCCGTCGATACCCGGTGCTTGGCCTTCGGCACCCATAGCAACATATCCCGGGAACCCTGTAATGGCGACAGATTCTATCCAGGTCATCTAGGGTTATCTCTGAGGCAACGTCACCTGGACCCTTCATATTGGCAAAATAAGGGGCAGAGCATGAACAAGTAAACAAGGGTTCAGGGAAGAATGGAAAACCTCTGTAGCAAGAGCAAGAAGGCATTACAGAACGCCCTAGCCCTCTTTAAATAGCATTCCAGAAAGAAAGCCCTATCATGCGGAGCCCCAGCAATCGCGGCCTGCTGGAAATGAGGCGTTTCCTCCTCGTGACGCAGCAAAAAATGATGACTAAATGATGGCCCGTCATTTACGAGATTATCATTGCCCGCCTTTTCGCATTCTCCGAATGAGATTATTTCAGAACTCCACTCCCTACATCCGAATTTACACTTCGGACTAGGGAGTGGGGGTCATGTGATGAGGGGTAAAATTATCATTGCATTAATACCCACACACGTCGACAATTGGGTCAAGTCCAATCCCGACATTTTGTTGGCCAGCCATCGCATCCACCGAGCAGCGAAGCCCAATCGCCCTCAGCGGCGTCGGGTCGCCTCGACGGCCCGAGCTATTTTTATGCCTCGGTAATCCGAGCTATCTTTATGTCTTGGTAATCCGAGCTATCTTCATACCTCAGCAGCCCGAGCTATCTTCATACCTCGGCAGCCCGAGTCATCTCGTACCTCCGAAAACCGATTTTCCCCTTGCCTCGACAGCCCATGCTATTCTCACACCTCGGCTGGCCAAGCCATTATGTGCCCTGGAAACTAAGTTATTCCTCGCTTTGGCCGAACCAAGGCACTTGAAATACCTCTACGGAATTCGGCATGGAAGAGTTCAAATTTACTATAACTGAATAAGATTCCAAACGGAAAATCATGCCAGAAGTGGCCTAAGGACCATAGAAGTGGCCTAGGGCCTACATAATCACTGAATCTCAAGGCATCAACTAGCTTTCGCAGCCGTCGATCCTCTAACCAGCAAGATACAGACCCTACTGGCCTCGTAACAAACTTGATTCGAATCTGTTCGAATCCTAACAGCTTTCAGACCCCACCCATGGCATGCCCAAGGAATCAGGTAATCGCCTATAAATACCACAGCCCTTCAATCTCTCAGGTACGCAACTACATGCACTCACGCTCATTCACTGGCTCTCATACTGAAAAAACTCCATTGAAGCTCCCCCTGAGCTCGGAGCTCTCCAGAGAATACCCATCTAGGGAAACTCTTCTATGAAAGTCTTCTTCTCACATCTGCTTGCTGTGAATCTCTACTGACTTGGGCGTCGGAGGGTCCTCCGCAGAGGGCAACCCCCAAAGAAACCCTCTGCGTGCGGACTGTCTTGCAGGTTCCACCCGAGGCAACGAGATCGACGTCCGGATCAGGAGCTCAGAGCGCACCCGAGTCAGAGAACGAATTTCCATGGTAATTATTATTATTATTATTATTATTATTTTGTTCTCTGTCTTGAAGAAGAAGGAATTCTTATCTTAATTTCCATTTTAACATTATCTAAACAAGATATGACTAAGAAAATTTGTGTTAATGGATAGTCTTAGTTCAACGTTTTTTTAGTGTTTGATATATGCTCTCAGTTTGTATATACAGTAATATATCCAACTATATTATTTTAATTTTGATGTAACAAAACTCTATTATGGGAATGTAATTAAAATTATTACACAATTTCTACACATTATTCAGTTATAAAAAAATTGAAATGGCTCCAACATCATGTTCTTATTAATGTTAATGTTATGACTCCAATTTGATAATGTGAAGTGTTCGCGTTAACACCTTTCAAACTGATATTTTATTCATTATGAGATAAAGCGTAGATGGTAGATGCAGTCTCATTTCATACATAATGATCAAGTTACTTAATGAATACTAAAAAAATAAAATAAAATAAAATATTTTTTTAGTAAAATAGTATAATTTATGCTTCTAATTTCTTATTTCATGTCTTTAAAGGATAAATCCTTTGAATTCATCTCTACAAATATTTTCATCTAATTCTCTGTCTATCATCTACATCCCCTCTACCTGCAATAAATAAGAATAAGAAACCCATATGAAACAATTTAGAAGAATACATGTTAATTCAAAAAACAAAGTCCATCAATTTACTTCTTAATTTGTTAGCTTATTTCATCAAATGATCATATTGGTTTAAAGAATAAAAAAAAAAAAAACCACATCATATTAAATACCTTGTAAGAGTAAAACCAATGGCCAAATCTTGATCAGATCATTGAACTAGTTTAAATGCCGGCATGCATCCTAAGACATCATGGGCCAAATTATCTAGTGAATGGATGGTTTAAATTATCTATCCAATAGATGATGTTATGCTACATTGGATTTTTTTGTTCACATTTAACAAGAAATACCATGTATGACCACCACCACCAACCACCCCAACTCTTAGTATTATTTTGAACTAATCTACAATTATTTAAGAATAGTATGCTGCATAGATTTTTTATATTTTTCTAATATATGATTTTGATTGCCTCCAATAGCTTAAGAAATAATAATTGAATGCATGATTATTAATATAGTATGTTGTAAACATAATTTGATTAAAATAATGAAAATTAATAATGTTATTGAATAGAAAGCTAATATACATCATTTTTTATTTTAAATATACTACCTTAAAATTGAAGAGATATAGATGATCAAACATTAGCATGTATTTCTCATGCATAAAATATGATATAATTATTAATTAATATAAAAAATTGCCTTCCTTTTCTATGTTACACTACAGGACAAAACTAGTTATTATTTCATTTGTAAGCTCATATCTAGAAATTAAACTTCTCATGAAAAGTAATACTTTCATAATTGAGAAGTTATGCTCCTTTGATTATAAAATAACATTACAAATTTTAGCTCTTCAACATCATCATAGATATTAAGTTTCAATCACTTAGTCAAAGGTGGTTTAAATTGAGCTCATGCATGATACATGTCTCAAAGTGCATTGAATTTGTTAAACTACTATTGGTATGGCTCAAATGAGTCATCTTTGAATCAAGTAATGCTTCCTTAGTGAAGTAGCAATGCTGCTAGTAAGAAAATGAAAATGAAGCAATGTTTTACAATTTTAATTTTAAAGGAGCAATGCTTTGATGGCAAAAAAATATTACTCTTGAAATTTACCAATGAAATTGAGTCCTAGTCTTCAACCTTAGACCGATGATGAAGCAACACTCTTAGTTTTTAACCTTAGGGCAGTAATGGAGCAATGATCCAAATCTTTAACAATGGAGATCTTTAATAATGAAGAAAATCTCAAAAAAATGGAGCAATGCTCCATGTCTTCATTATTGGAGCAATGCACCATGTCTTTGACAGTGGAATTCCAGATCCCTAAAAGTGGAGTATTGCTCTAGTCTTTCATATTGGAGCAATACTCCACATCTTTAAAAATAAAGTAAGACTCTTAAAAATAATGTTTCATATCCTAGTGGAGCAATGCTTGAGTTATGCTTTTACTTGAGTATCGGGTCCGAGAGATATTGGGCTACTACAAGCTACTTTGGGCCTTGGTTTAGGGCTTAAGAGGCCTTTCTTGGGTTACTTTGGATTTTTTGAGCAATGCTCCATGTGTAAATTATGCCTTTCTGACCGGGCTTTCTTGATTTTATTGAAATAATTTAGATGAACATGATTTATTGATTTGGGTGAACTAATGTTCCTTGACTTCAATGAACCAAGGTTTTCTTTTGGGAGCAAAGCTCTATACGATGAACTTATTCTCAAAGCAACTGTCTAATTGAGTCCGCCTAACTTTGGATAATGCTCCATTTAGTGCATTAGGAGTGATATGACCTTAGAGCAGTGCTTCATTTGGTGAGCTTAAGTTCATTTGACTTTAAGAGCAATGTTCTCTTTGATGAACTTGAGCTCATCTAACTTTAAAGACTTAATTTGATGAACTTGTACTTATCTCACTTTAGAGGAATGCTCTATTTAGTGAACCTAGGTTCATCAAACTTTAGGAATAATGTTCCATTTGATGAATTTGACTCATCTGATTTTGAAGCAATGCTTCATTTGGTGAACTTGTATTCGTTTTGCTTTGGAGTAGTTAATAAACTTGGGTTCACTTGATTTTAGGAGCAATGCTCCATTCGATAAACTTGCATTCGTCTAACTTGAGGTAATGCTTCATATTTAATGAATTTGGGTTCATCGCACTAAGGAGTAATGCTTTTGAAGAAAAGATTGGTGATAAATATCATTGTAAAGAGCAATGCTCTTGGAGAGAATAGAGCAAGATTTCATAATATTAGCCTTAGGCTTGATGAAGAATAGTTTTAGAAGGAGTTACACTCTTAGAGGAGATAAAATAAAGCTCCGAACTTTAGAGCATTATTTCATGTGAGGATGTAATGGTCCAGACCTGAGATGAATTTAAAATATTTGCCACATGCTGAGAAATAAATCCTCAGTATGCAAGGCATCATTTGCAGAGCATTTTTATATAATTACTTAAATAAAGGATTAGCTTCTATCTAACTCATGCTTATGTCTTAGTCTTTGAAACAAAATAATAATAGAGTTTTATGAGCCTTCATTCGATAAATAACACAAAGCATAAATTAGTGGATCAAGCAAGCAAAGATTTATAAAAAATTTATAAAACAAAGCATATCATTAATTAAAAACCCAAAAACTTTAGCTCATAACCTCACATATCATCAATATGCTAATACTTGTAAATTTCAAAGCATGTTTAACTAGTACATAAAACTTTTCATGTAATATCTTTCATGTTATCATATTCAAAATTTTCATATCATATTATTCATGTCATCGATAATTTATGTTATCAGTAATTCATATCAAAAATTTATACTCTATGATCATAAACTATGGTCACATGTATTCCTGTGATAAAACAATAGCACCGTAATTAACTCTATGGATGAAGACCATAGCACCATATTTTACCTTATGGATGGAGGCATATCCTTTACATATATCCTCTGTAGAGGTGAGTCCTAGTGTTAGAATATGGTCATAAGTCATTACAAAGTGGATCGAAGCTACATATTTTTAAACATATTTTATGATTAATAATTCTATATTAATTAATATTTATTTATTCATATCATAAAATTCTCATAATAACAATAATCTTCAGTATTTGCAGTAAATAGTTATGCAAAAATAACTATACTTGATCCAAATTTATAATAAATTTAGCTATAATTATAAAATCTTATTATTTCAAAATAACCGATCATATAAATATTTAGCAATCTCATAGAGAAACCATGGCTTGGATGCTTGATTTGAAAATCTTGATGTCAGGCCCATAAGTTGGATATTGTTATAAAGTGCAACAACTTGTTGGGCTTTATCTTATTTTCTTAACTTTCAAGATGCCTTTAGCATGACTATTGGGGCTTGTAGGAGAGTAGAGCGCCAGTCTTTCAACATTGGATAGCACTGGCAAGGAAGCAATACTTCTATTGAGAGGAGCAATGCTCTTGGTAGAAAGATGTCATGAAAGACATGTCATCTAATATCAACAAGTCCTATAGAAGGTATGCCATGTTGGTGGGGGCTCTCTAACATGGTAGAGAGATGCAATTTTTTCATCTAGTACATGGGATCCCCAATGCTTTAGATGGTCCTAGTTTTAGTTTAGGCAAACTTGCCATTGGAGGGGGATTTAGAAGTAAAATCTAGGATTCTTGTGTGCTATACGGGCTATTGTAGATTAATTACAACTTGCTTGCTTTATTCTCTTTCTCCAACTTTGTTTGCTTGATTTCTCTTTCCCTAACTTTAAAGATGCTTTAAGCATATTTGTTGGTACTTGCAGAGAAGTAGAGGGCTACTCTTGAGAAACAGGTCTAGATTTGATGGAATTTAGCTAGTAGATAAAAATTTAGAGGTTGCTATCATGTTGTAGGCTAATAGAAACAACACCTCTTTTCTACCTTCACTCCATGTTATAGAGACTTGAGAATGCCAAGATATTATGATTTTTAGTTTCTAAGATGAAAAGGGGTCTTGCATAGAAAGGACGTGGCAAGATGTGGAGAGTTTAGATGAGTTTAGGCTTAGAAAGTTAGAAGAAGATTGTTGCAATGTTAGGATGGGAAGGGTGTGGGAGCTTAATGATTTTATGAGGGTCCTAAGGATGAGATGGAGAT